>JAQIXG010000383.1:0-34232 GCA_034700105.1 Oconnorella tubifera
AATGAAATTACTAGATATCAGTCAAATGCTAGTTCAAGACAAAATGAATGAAATTTAAAATGAAATTACTAGATATCGAATGTATCGCAAAAGCCAGACGACAGGATTTCCTTCACTTATAACTATCTTCTCAGCTCCTAACTATCTAGACGTCTACAACAATAAAGGTACAGTCTCTATTTCTCTTAATTTATTTAACTGATTGATTACTGATTGATACTCTACTTTTCTCACATTTCAATTTTTGACCTGAATATTCAGTAATATTTTGATTTTATTAATTATGGTTAGGTTTGGTATAAATTAAAAGCTCAAGGCAGGTGAATTTGAGCTAGTTTCTGGAAGGATAGATATGTAATTTTTTATGTATATTTGCTTTTTTTCGTGTTTTGGGTACTATCATATGCATCCTATCATTTTATGATGGAAAAATATATGTAACTATGTCTTACACGTCATCGATGCATATTATCATTGGTAAAGTGGTTAGAGCATTGGAACTGACAGGTCCAGGTTCAATTCCTGTCAAGGCTCATTATCGCTGATTTGCTGCTTACTTCAGTAATTGACTACTGTGCATGCAATATTGTAGGCTCTTTCTTGAATCAGATATAAGTCTTAATTTTAAAATACATTTTGAATATCCATGTAAAATATTATTAATGTATTCAGATTCTTTATTTGATTTTTGTTATTATCCATTCTATTATTACTATTATTATAATTATATAGAGTGCTATAATTTTACGCATTTTAGCTGCCATCTTGAAATATGAAAACAATGTGATGAACATTCGGCAGTTTAATTGTTCCCCTCATCCCTATTGGCTGCCAAATTTCATGGATGTATTCACATGGTCACTTCCTTTTGTAGGAGAAAAGGGTCGGTCACTTTATTCTGATTTATTTTATCTTAGAGTGTGTCATAATAATTAGTCTTTTACTGACATTTGGTCTGCCAGCTTCTCAGTTAGCTCACCATTTCTCTAACTAGCTGTACCCTTTAGTAAGTCGCTTGAATTGATAGCTGCGTCTTTGACATCGTTCATATAATACGGTAATCCAGACATTAAACGTAATCTTATTATATTGTGCAGTGAATTTGTAATGGAATTTTTTTTTCAGTGACTGAGATGCTTGTAAATGTTCTCAATATTTGCTCTGATGATGAACTGATGTCTGAAGGCAGTGAAGCAGACGAAAGTCAGTTTATAATATTTAATTTTAACTTTAAATTAAAGATTCCAGTAATCAGATTTAATGTCTGTTTTTGCGGCTTATTAAAATAGCCAGACAAATCACTGCGTTTATTCGTATCTGAAATAATGAAATTAAGAAATTGTGCATTTGTCTTCGTATCATGGCTCTGAATGTTTGTATGTTATATTGAATTATTATTATTATCATTAATCATTGATCTCAAATGTCAGCTTGAGAACAATGATGATAATAATGTATATTTGCATTAGCAGTTGAGGTTTGGGTTAGAGTTAGGGTTAAGTTTATTGTTAATTAGTGTTGGGATTATTAAATAATTTGTACAGGCCAATTTGTTTGTTTTTAACACTTATAATATTATGACAATAATTTTTGTGATTAAACTTTATTCTTGCGTAATTTGTCATTTGTTTTCATCATTTACGGCAATTTTTTGACACACTCTTTCTATAGCACAGCTAATGTGGCACTTATTGTATCGTGTTAATTGACAGTGTTATCTTATTTTTGTCATTGTTTGAATTTAATGTATCCTTTTATTTATCAATGATAATATTTCAATATTGACGTCTTGTTGCGTACACGTAGAGACATTGCACAATTTGATAAGTTCTGCTACTTCCTCACTGTATCACTTTTCTATTAAGAACACGCGGAGTGAATTTAAATTTAGGTTTTTCATGATCTATTTATTGTTTTTTTATTTCACTGAATTTTTTACCGGAATTATTCTTCAGATTTGGGCTTTAGTTTTTGAAGAAATATTTACTATGTATGCTCTTTCGCTTAAAATATAGTAATTTAAAAGTGTAGCGTTAATTATATGAAATTTAACAGATTTACAATGGCAATTAGCTGTTAAAAGTGTGTTTTCAATTTTATGCAGTTTTTACTATTTTTTTGAAATCGCTTTTATGTTATTTATATTTGAATTTATCCGATTAATGATTTGTTCTTTAAAGTCTGTTGATATTTCTGGTTGTGATGTGAGTTCAGAGATTTAGGAATAAGAATATAAAAAACTTATGACAGTTTATTCGGAAAAATTTATTGATTTATTTTGATTTAATACAATTCATTATAAAAAGTTAAAATCAAGATCACCAGTATCACGAACCTCAGGTTATACGAATCTTTTTAATATTACAATAAATTAATACAATAAATATATTATAATATAAACAAAAATATACAAATTTAAAATACAAAATTGTACATGCAATGAATTTGAACAAAATACTGTATGCAGTTTTATAATGTATCGATGAAATGACCCAAGATTTTCAGCACAAGGTTCAGTTTCATTATTAACTAATTATTTTCTTTTCTAGGAGTAATCCCCTATCCGTCTTTGGATGCCGATACAGGTCAGGCATTACAGGGCGTCAGTGTTTTTACGTTTTTTGCCTTTTTATGACGAATACAACGTAGTATTAGTACCCCATTGTGTAGTGCCTCGTAGTTGTGGAAGATTGTAGTTATAGCGCGTATGTTGATAGGTTGTTGCGCGGTTGCATGATGTTGTCGAAGCGTTGTGACGCATGGATGTTGTTTAAAAGTAAAACACTTGTAGTGTATCAGATATTTGAGCGAAAATTATGAAAATTTGAAAATGCGGACGTTGTTTAATGAGGATAGATGCATAATCAATATTTGAAGTGATTATGATTTTATAAGTACAAAAAAATACTTGCACATGCACTTGTAGATTGTACAACATTATTATACAAATTATTGTAGATTTTAGGTTTTATTTAAAGTTGCTTGCTCGCTTATTCAACTTTTCATTATACTGCTTAGTCATTAAGTAACCCTTACCATAGTGAATCCAAGCTTTTTCGATATTTATATTACTCTTTAAAGAAGCATATACGACATTTCAATGCGATTAGTTTCGTTTGATTTATACCAAAATCTTTTCAAATTGAATTCTAGTTTTCACTTTACGATTTTTAATTGCATTCAAATGAGAGCATGCAGAATATTTTTGTAAGATTCTTTTCAATAATTTGAGCAAAAGTTTTCTTGTCGATTTTCCTTTCAAACTATGACATTTTGATTCGTCGAAAGCTTTCTATTGTAACTATTAGTGTAGTTACCAAGTACATTGAATGCTAATTATGTAAACTGAAGATTTGTAACTGATTATAATTCTCTTTTCGGACGTCGATTTCTTCTGTATGCACTTAGACTAGATTATTTTATGCGTTTTGTTTTTATTTCTTTATATTATGTTTTTATTTCTTTGTAATTTATGTTGTATATTTATGAATAACTTTTATTTCTCTTTCTTGATTCTAGTTTTTTTACATAAAAAGGAATTTGGCTTAGTTGTATTTAGAAATATCGCATGATTTATACTCTATTGAAATTTTTACACTCCATCGAAATATACTGATTATTTATTCTATTTATCATAATCTAATGATGCATTAATAGTCTCATCATAGTCTACAGATTATAATCTGTAGACTATATTAAAGAAAAATGTTTAGAGTTTTTCTGCCCAGTTTCTCTTATGATTTTTTTTTCAAATATCAACTTATAAGAGGCTTGATTGTAATACTGATTATTACCTAGTATTTTAGTATCTGTATGTATTTATAATAATGGATCACTTATTTTTATTTATTCATTCACCGTATTCAGTTGTATTTTGTAACAGCGGTTAAAGCTATTGATTATGTTTTGTAGTCTTTATAGGCCTGCTTTTGATTTTTAGAATTTATTTTCGATTGCTTTACGGATTCCTTGATTCAATTTTTGCACTTTAATTTATATAATTTTTACATTTCATCAATATTTCGCACATTTGTGGCTTCGCAATATATTATATGGACTGTATTATTCATTCGCTGTTGCGGAACCTTTTTACTTATCTTCGTAAAATCATTTCCTAGTCTATTTAATTATATATTACATTTTTAACATAAGTGTATTTTATTTTATTGTCTGTATTTTTGATAAGTTTTAAACGTTCTGTGCTGTTTTGTAATTGTATTCGTGCGTTATATTACCAATAAGATATTTCTTCATTTATCGTCATCAGACGTTGAGGATTGTTTAAAGAAGAAGTACAATTTACGAAGGGGCAGAAAAGGTTTTTTGCTCGATAATAATAATCATAATAACTGTGGAATGTTTAATGTAATGTTAGACCTTACCGCTTCTCAACAACGGCTGATCTTTAGTAGAAATTGATTTCTTTTTCAATGTGTACCTCGTAGAGCTAATTCTAATCTATTCTTTGTAGTATATATATGCTCGCATTTAATGCATATATATTTATTTAAAAAGGTAATTTTAAGTCTAACGTATGGTTTACTGTTTGGGAATGATGTGTCAGATGTAGCTGTTTAATAGGCGGCTTGTTTAAGGGTGCAGCAAGTTAGCAAAATATTGAAATTCATTCTAGCCTAAGATCTATGATTTTATAAAGGTACCATGTTCAAGTTTTGTGTGATTTACAATATTTTATTAACTTGCCGCACCATTTAACAAAGCGCTGAATTGATCGGCTATGACTTTGACATCGTTTTACTAATGGTAATCGGTTAAAGCTTAATGAAAAGTCTTTAAAAAGTATTAATTAGTAATTTTAAAGTATTTAAAGATACGATTGAAACTCGAAATATTATTGAAACTAATCTGCTAGATTTTTTTGATTAACTAGATGATATTAGACTGTATCAAACTAGTAAAGTTGAAATAGTACAGACTATCTATTAGCATAATTGTGTTTTGTTCATCTAATTCTTTATTTCATTTGCTACTTTAGTCAATCTTTTTTGTTACTTTTAGCTAGATTATTCTAATTTATACATTTAATAAATTAGCACTTTTAATGACGAAAGTTACTATATTTCTATTAGGATAATATTATTGTGATAATAATTATTATAAATATCCTGATGTTTAGTGTAACAATCTGTCGATTCAGTGTTTGTTTATATAGCCTTTTGCGCTGATGTGACGCTAAGTTATAAAAAATATCATTTTGGAACAGGCTGTCAGTAGCTTATAGTTCTGTATATTTATTGTTATATAATTTTATATCTGTAAATTTTAACGTAATAATCTCAATTTGATTAACTTTTCATTATAATATTGTTTTGTGAAAAGATGTTCATTAACCCTATTGATATTACTAATTAATAACTACACAGAAAGTTTAGACAATAATTCATTAATGATTGAATAACTGTATATTATTAAATAATAATCGATTAATGAGATTAACCTAGCTGAATTTCAGCTATTCAGTATTTTATTTTTGTTTTGTTCAGTTTTTTTCAAAATTTAATTTCATCGGTTGTCATTTTCAGAAGTAAAAAATATTTAGTTTTCTGTATTCAGTATCAAATATTCGCATAACTTGATTTTCTGTACGCCAAGTTTATAAAATGTAACTAAACAGTTTTTTGTGCTGATGTGACAACAAGCAACAAATTAATTGTTCAATTAAGTTTTATTTTTTTATCCGTTATTATTTGTAACTTGAAGCGATGTAAATTAACGAATGATTTCAATTAGTTTTATTATTAGATATTTTCATTTGTAGTTGTATAAATTTTGGCTTAAAAACGTTCAAGATTGGTCATGTGTGAATATTTTAAACATTCTGCATTTTTAGGCGGGACAGTGATTGCGAGAAAGGAAATCATTCGTAATAAGATTCGTGCTATCGGCAAAATGGCTCGCGTGTTTCAAGTGTTACGGTATGCATTGCATCTGATACATGACTTTAAACATTCAAATTATGATTTAAAATATATAAATCTTAATTTACAATAAATTATTGTGAATACATTTGAAAATATGTAATTTTAAATGTATAAAATTTAAAATTATCAATAAACCTTAAACTTTAATATATTTTATAAATATAGTTTAAGCGTAATATAATATTGAAACCGACAGTTAATTGATTGTTAGCAATTAAAGTATTTTTGTTTTGGTGCAGTTTGTGTTGTACAATATTAGAATTTATACTAAATTACTCATTACTCACTTTGTTATGGTTTTGACTTTATTTTGATTGAATACTCATAACTCCTCTGACTTGCAGATATCAGATTGACAGTAGTCAATCATCAGATATTATATACCTAAATATCAGTTTGTGCTGATGTGACGTTAAGTAACAATTAAAGTATTTGTCTTTTTAGTGAGGAGAGTGAGAGTGTACTTGAATTGAAGGGTTTGACTCCTAATGGTCTGTTGCCTATAGGGGCTTTGTCTGGGGGGAAGGATAGCTTGAAGTCTGGTATGTATCCACTCTTGTATTCAATTAATGTATTCAGTTAATGTATTTCTTAATGTATTCTGTCAATTTAATAAGATATATATTGACATCTGTTACAATTGTTGTTATCTTGTTATTTCTGTTAATGTATTCTGTTAATAAAATTGATAAAATGGTAGTTTTGAATAAGACAGACACTGAGAATATTTTACTCTCACGCTCAGTATTCATTCATCACTTGGTTTACTTACAGCATTTTAATTAATAACCTTTTTATGCTTATATAACATTAAACAAATTAATTAACTATACAATTTAAACGTTAAATATAGATCCTAATTTAAAAACAATCTTTTTTAACGTAAAATGGATTTATATTTTTTTCTTGAAGCGTTGACACACAAGATCAGCGGTTTCGCTGAAGCAAAGTACCTCGATAAACTCAACGAGCGAATGCCGCCAAGGAAAGACACATCCGTCAATAAATCCTGATTTCTCCGTCATATCTCTTCCTTAATGTCGCTTGATTATTCGAACTTGGAACGATTTACGAATCGATTCCCCCCACACTTTATACGCTGTGTGGATCCCACACATATATATATTAATACCGGACGTTTTTGTGCTCATGCTGTTTATTCGACAGTGTAATCAGGTTTACTTATTTCTACTGCTTTTTTCCTATCGAGGGATTTGATTGGCTGAGATCAGATTACCTCCACCCATCTCTCCGTCCCCCCACCCCTCCTCCCTAAGCAAGGCTTGACTGTTTCTTGGTGTTGTTTAAACGTTTTTTTGCAAGTATTTTCTTATTTTTGAGATGAATTTCAATTCAGTAATAATTAATAAAATAGAATTTTCTCGGTCGATTTCACCGGGATTAAGCTAATTATTAATTACACGATTATGTTTGGCTATTATTAAATAAATATTATTATTGTTTATGCGAAGAGGATTGGTAAAATTTGACTCCAACATAATGTGCACAATGTCCGAGTCATTTTTCATTTTGATGGATTATTTAATGGAATTAGCATTACTAGTTTAGTTTACACAATCTGTTTTTTATTTTTACGGAGTATTAATTGATTATACAATCAATCTGTGCTTTAGTGAAAGTGTATAGTAATTCGTGTACTAATTTCTATTTTTCAATAGTTCAATAGTAAAAATATAAACGGCCAGAATAAGACCAATTGAAAAAGATAACTTATATACTAGTTTAAAAATAAGTAATGATTTTATTTATAAGATAATTTGAACTTCATTCAGCTGACCGTTTTTAGAATACTATATTGATACTAGAACTACAATATTTAGTTAACGTTAATATGTACAGTTTATATATGTAATGATTTATTCTCATTATAATTTTAACTTTTTTCAAACTTCTTCTCTAAACAGACTTTTCGTGCCGTATTTATGTTTTAGAAAATAATATTTTGATAGAAATTAGTCTTGCACTATTAATCTTTCTGTTGGCGTTATATGATTCTCAAAACTGAATTTATAATGATACGAAGCATTGTGTAGATGTTGCCAATTTTCTGTTTTGTTGTACTTTTCGTTTGTGTCGTTTAGCTCCGATGTTTAATAATTATAATAAACCGAAAATGCATTCTGATCTCAAAACAGTTTAATTCTGCTGTTAGATATAATACCCTTAGATGGTCAGTTGATAAATGTTACTATGATAAATGTCTGGTGTTACTAAAGTCATTTCAAGGATGCTTTATAACGAACATTTTATCTTCAGACAAAATCAGTTGTGTTCTTTTCCTAAACATAAGCCAATGATTGAGAAATTCTGAATATTTATTGACTGTTAAAATCAACTTATTATCTCTCTCTATCTGTTTCTGAAATTATACTTTGTATAAACTTTTGAAAGGTTAGCATATAAAACCAATATTGGCTGCATTTTGAGCTTTGTTGATTGAAACCTTTGTATAATAACTTCGCAAGAGTTATATGATTATCCAATGCTAGCCTTTAATTTTATATTTCGACTCGAAGGCTATGCTTTAACTCGGATACTTGGATAAAGACAATACACATTAATTATGCAATCATTTGATTGTATAAACAAATGATTGTGTAATCATTTACTGTCTAGATATATCTATCTAATGCAAACATTATATTTGATAGTTATTAAAGACAAGCTGGGATTCAACTAATAATATTTTTTTATTAATTCTGTTTCTTTAAATTATTATGTAATTTTGAACATTTAATGAGTTATTAAAAATACAATTCGCGATGATATCATTTATTAAAACGAAACTAAATTTTAGCGACATTTTGCATTGATATCAAGATTTTACTGTCTAATCCAGTGTATTACGGAATCTAAATCTTTATCAAGAATATACTCGATAATTTTAATCATCAATTGGACAATATCTTATACTAGTGATTGTTTATTTGTTACGTGTTTGTACGATTAGTTTTTACTTGTCTATTCAACTTTATCAGGATCCTAGTTCTATTTTTTCTTGTCATTATTCAGTCATTTTATAATTTTATTTTATTTTATCTGGTGTTACATCTTTTATTCATACTGTAGTTATTATTTCTCGTTTTTTTCTATCTTGGGTTCAAATAGTCGGGATTACATTAAAATTCTTTCAATGCAATTTATTATTTGAATGTTGAATGTGGTTAACAGTAATTTTATCAAATGGATTTGACTGTAAAAATCTTCATATTTTTTTTATTTATCATCTAACAGTTACGTTGAGTTTATAAAGTTTAAGATATTGTAAAAAGTATCAGCAGAATTGTATTATTTATAGACGAAATTATTGCATAAGATTTGTTTTGAAAGAGCAAAACTGAATAAAACAAATTTAGCCAACGGTTAATGTTTTAGCTGATTTTGTTATTCAGTGAATTGATTAGAAAATATCACAGAATAGAGAAGCTCTTAAAAACTAAACTTCTTCATTCATATCTTTACAGTCTCGTGCATTCAATGAACTTTCTGCTTTTGATACAGAATACAAGTTCAATATGAAATAATAATTTCTCACTATGCAATTCTCACAATTTCAGTTAACAATAAAATAGACTTGTGTGAATTTTAGTAAATTATTTTATTCTCTAGAGGCTAGACTGGCATTTGAAAATTTCTGCGTTTTAATTCGAAATTTTTTAAGATTTTTTTACAATTTATAAAGCATAAACTGCTATTGAATTTGATAGGGCTTCTTTACAGTCGTATTATTTCTGAGTGATACTTGAAAACAAGTAAATTTAAGTTTAAGATAAAAACTATTTTGCAGATTATTGCATTATTTATCGGTGAATCAAATAATATGAAAATATAAGTAAGTTATAACAAACTCTTATGTAAATGTTTTTTACAGTTTTAACGCATTGCTTTTGAGCTATTTTTATTAATTCTGGCTACATCATATCTGAACTCTTTGTTCTCTGCATCTTTCTTTCGCTACCTCTTATCTTTACATTATTAAAAACCTACTTTTTTCCATCAAATGTTTTATGCAGTGTTTTGTTTAAAGGCTAAATGTCAGAGTTTGCGTATTAGTATTTTTAATTTTTCAACGATTATTAACAAAACGATGGAGGTAATTAATCGCAGTGGGTTAAAAAATAATAATATTTGGTTAATTTACTTTATTTGAGCTGCGAAATAAAAAATTATTTACTTGGAAATGGAGTAAGCTCTATATTTAAGCAAATAGTTTAGATATTTTAATAGAGAAGGAAGCATATCAGTAGTTTCGTAAAAATTACGCGTTTGCATCACTTTTAGATAAATGCATTGAATAAGGCTGTGTGTTTTGAGTTTGTTGGTGAAAATTTAATCGTTTAATTTAAAATTAATTTAGACTATTGCTTCTGTCTTGCCTAATTTCTTTACAATTTTAATTTACACCTTTTACTGAATTTCTATCCTCTCTGCATTTTTATGTTTCTATAATTTGTAACTTCATTTTAGAATATATACTAATTGTGGTGCATTGTATGATGTGATGCATTGTACGATAATATTTTACTGTGTCGATGAATTTTGATTAAACAATGATTTAATACATAATATTAATTACATAATATAATAATATATGTTTTTGAATATACTATAATTATTCTCTTTATCTATCAGTGTGATATCATATATACGCATAATACATTGAGTTAATACATACAATTAATTGTATTTGTTATAAATAAACAATTGGATGATTAGTGTAATCCTGGTTGATTTGCTTATGTAGCATGTATTTGTGAAAAACACACTTTTTCTCGAAGCACGTAATATATAATTTCTGCCTTTTTGTTTTGTCAGTTTTTACACTAGTCTATGTACTTGTCATGAAAGTCATCAATTGTTAGGATGTTATTTTTTTCTGAATATATTTATATATTTCAATAAACTAATATATTTACTTCTCAAAGTCAATTTTACGTAATATTAGTTTTAATGATTTTTAAAAATCGCATTCGATCTAGTATTTTATAAGCGCATCTTTTTTAGATACGAGAAATTATTTATCTGAATGAAAATGTAACTTTTATCCGCATAAATTTTTTGTTTCCTCTACTTCACTTTTTGTTTAAAGCCATAGTTACTGTAGAGTATTGCATCTGGATTTAATTTTTCATTATAAGCGAGATATACATTATTATACTATTGCAAGCAAGAATGAGCAATGTTGTTCAATTTTTATTTATGAAAACAAAACTTGACCTCATGCTTTTAATGTGATAAACATTAGTATTCTTTCTTTTTGCTAATATATCTTATTAAAACTATCATTTATAGTAAAATTATTATAAATGTATTAAGAAAATTGATCGCTTCAGTTTATAATTTCATCTATGCATGAGAATCGTGTAAAAATAATCTACTATATACATATGCGGCATGCCAATTCTTTATTATTTGTATATATGTGCTTATTCTCTTGTATATACCGGTATACTTCGTATATATACTTTTGCATATGGCACAAATCGATTTTTCTGTTCAATTTTTCTGTTTGATCTTACGAAATATTTATACGCGAATGCAATTGATTTTCAATTCTATATAACTTTGAATCAATTTATTACCTCTTATTTTACGATGATATATCATTGAAGAATTCTTTTTATGTATCTTTTTCGATCTTATATTCTTTGTCGGTGTTGGGAGTTATATCATTGCGTATTATAAAATTATTGCGTATTATTAGAGTAATTCAATTAATCATTTAAATAGTATTACTTTTACATATTACTTTACGGAACTAGGAGAATTCTTGCTTATGCGTTTTTAGATATACTTGTGCGTTGATGCTTTTATATGAATGATTGAAAAAGTTGAATGTTTTTGTGTACATTTAATCAAAACATTTGTGCTGTTTTATAAATGCAAGAAAAATTCATATAATTTAAGTTGTTTTTTCTTATGAATGAATTTCGCTAATATATGTGTAAACATGTATATCAGCAATATATATATCGAATAGCGCTTTTACCCGTGCAAAAGCGCTATTCTAACATTAAACTTTTTAATTTATTTCTGAATTATTACAATGAAATATTATTGAAATTATATCACCGGGATTATAGTCTGTTGAGTAGTATTTCATTCGATGACTTGTATTTTGAAAGAAGGTACTTTCATTGAGATTATAAATTAATTTTGAAGTGGTCAGCGTTTTAAAGTATAACTTTTTTTTATGAAAATGGTTTTTCTTGCTCTTTACTGTACTTTGAAATATACTTAATATACTTGATTAGCTGCTAATGATTGCAGGCATTTTCTTACTACTTTTATATTGAAATAGATACTTCGGTATCCGAGTAATACTTAAAAACAGTACTTAGTATGTAACTAATAAATAGTTACTGCGTAATAATTACTGTAGAATGACTAGGATTTAATTGCTTATTGTGAGATTGTTACTGATGTTTTACATCTATTTCCTCTTTAATGACTTAGACGCATAATAGTCGAATTATTTTCTTTACTTCTCTGTTTGCATAACTGTTGTTGTCTCGCACGCGAGAGATCAGTAATTTCGTTTCTTGCATAAAATGATTTCTCTACTAGATATAGTTTTCTGTGTGTTGTAATCGTTGTATTTACAAATTATTTTCTAATGCGTGTAACTTTTGTGATTTTAGTTTTTTTCTTGTTGATAATTTCATGCACGTGTTTGTGTGTTATATCAATACGATTTTATTTGCCTTTAAAGTTGCTATAACTTAGTTCTTTGGTTTTAAACTTGAAACTTTTAAGTAGTAACTTAGTTTGCAAATAAAAGAAGACTTTATTCATTATTTTTATTCTTGTTGAGAATTGTAAAGTTGATTTGAAATTATTGAAGTCAACTTAAAATGTATCAATCGCATTTAAAGTGTTGCTACATTTATAATCGTTGAATTTTTAATAATCTCTGAATATTGATTGAAAATTGGACAATGATGCTATAAATTGAAAAAAGTTTTAAATCTAGACAGGATTTTTGTAAAGTTGGTTTATTACTGTCCTTTGTTGGCATTAAATGGCTTGAAACCTTTTGATATGCAGTGAAATCAACATTATATAGTTTTGATCATGGACGTTCATTTTTTGTTCTAGTTTTAAAAATATCAAACCAAATCATAGTTGGTAATATTTAGTATAGATATAAATTTTATATTGTATATCGTGCTAACAAATTCTGAATCAGGATATTACATAGATTTATAGTTAACAAATATGATTGATATAATTAATAATATGATGATCAAAAAATTCAAATAATTTTTGGTCTAAATTTTATTTCTTTACGGCAAAATAGTTTAGTTGCAAAAGAAAAATAATTTGAAAAGAAGCATCATCATATCGAATCTCGATCGAACGTCGATTATAATGTGATTTAATCAAATTAATTTAAATATTATTAAATCAAAGTAGTTTGATCAAAATTGTACGATTACGGTTTGTTTAGTTTTAGATTTACTGACTCAAACTATTTTAATTAAAAAGGAATTTTTAAGAAGCGTGAAAATTAATGCTGTTTTCACTGTGGCTGTTTCTCATTTCCTGCTTATTTCAATATTTTTCATTAGTCGGGGTGTTTTTGTGATTGCCGTTTATACATGCGTTGATTTTATTATCCTCTGACTATTTTGAGTAGTTAGTAGAATCATTGTAACTATTTTATTCTTCGTAATTTATTACAAATTAATATATCAATTTGTATTATGTATATATTACAATCTCGAGATGCTGTTGTTTTGTCTTGTTATTGTTCTTGCATTTAATTCGCAATTATAATTATACGATAAGTATAATAAAATAGCTTGTGTTGCATTTATTTTGCTTATTCATGTTTCCTTTATATACTGATAATAAAAGTTATCACGTTTTTTCATTCTTCTTTGTTATATGAATCAAAAACAGCTCAAATCTAATATTTCTCAAAGAAAACAAAAACGTGCAAGTACAATGAAGAATTATACCAAAAACATTGACAGGATGAAACTTCAATATTTTCTAAAATCATTTCAGAATCGGGAAATTAAGAATAAAAGTATGCACTAATTAGATCACAATATTTATATTTAGCATTCCTTAGTATATTTATTTCTTTATCATTATAAGTTCTCAACTTATAATGATAAAACAGGCCTATAATAAGCCCGTTTATTTAAACAGCCGATCCTCTAGACTGAAAAAATCCTGAACACTCAATTTAAGCAATTTTGATAATTTGATCATTGTTTATAATATGCAGGTGTAATACATGTTGCTCGATTTTAAATTACAAGTAGGCTAAACTTTTTATTCTTTTATTTAATCACTGTTCACTAGTGTCAATTAAACGAACTTAACTAATAGACCGGCTGATAGCCATTACTGTCTATATTCAAATAATGTTAGGTAATATTCAGTGCAGGATTTAAACCTTGGGGGGCCTGAAGCACTTGTTTATGCAAGGGCTTAAAATGAGACTTGTAATTGTGAAGTGTGCCCAATAAAAGTAATGAGTAATGACTAAAAAAAGGTCTCCAATCACTGTCGAAACTGGTTTTATGATGATATTTTCTCAAGGAAAATCCAGACATTTCAAATTGTGCACTTAAAAACACATTGAATGGGTTATTTTGAGGTCAAATTTTTTATTTTAAATCTCGGGGGGCCCCCTTTGGCCAGGGGGCCCTCAGCAGGTGCTGAAAGTGCTTCAAGGTAAATCCGGCCCTGGTAATATTCTTAAGTTAGTATCCTAAATAACAAAGATATTAACAATACAACAATACTGCTATAATAACATTAAAAGTATCATAGTTATACCATGTTCTATACATTTAAAACTCCCCAAAATCCACCAGCATTTTTTCATTCTGCTGTCTAATGATATCCATCAAATATTTTATATATTTAATTGCATATTTCAGTATAATTTCCTTTGAAACTCGCTTTCTTCTATCGCTTATGAACGGTATCATTGTTCGTAAACGTTGAAACTCGGCATTGACGGTTCGAATTCTCGTTCTTTCCCTTTCATTTCTTTTTATGACGCTCTCTATCGGCTGTAGACGATGCGGCACATGCTGAGGTCGACGTTTTCGGTTTCTTTCAGATGGTTGTATTAAGTTTTCATTGCATCCCATATTTATCACAAATGATTTACCGCAATACGAAAGTTACGATCCACTGAGCAGAATTCAGCAAGCAAGGGATTTTTCCAAATTTTTCTCTAACGATTAAATGAAAATGATTTACTGCTTAAATATTTTTTGTTACAATTTTCAAATGATTCTATAAAGTAATTAATAAGTGACAGTTCAACAATATCTATAGTGCCCGTGTAATTTTATATATTAATTAATATAATTCGATAGTTTCATGTACGCTATTGATTATTTACTTTAAATTATAACTTAGAAAGTAGCCTACATGAGATATAAGTTTTCAGTTCCTTCATTGAAAATCAGAAATGAAATTTCGTGGATGCTTATATAGTTGACATTTATCAGAATTCAGCTGCATATGATATTATTATATTGAAGATTTTAGTCAGTATCCTAATATATAGCAGCAGTCAAATTCATAATATTCCAGTGGGACCAGATTAATATGTAGACGTAGACATCAAATTAGCTATTCCCGAGTGATCCCAACTTGTAATATATTGAATACAAATTGGGATCACACTGTTGTATAGCTATTATATTCTAAACTTGCACTCTAGTATTATTAGATAATTTTTGTACATGCAAGAAATAACAGTAGGCCTAATACATGCTATCATAATAATATTATGTTATGTTCTTTAGAATGCTTCAGATTTCAAAGAACATTTTTTCATTGTTTTGATTTAATTTTGATTTTGAAACCTGTTTTAAAAAATTATAGAATTTAATACACCGTCAAGCGACAACAAAATCCCACTTTTATGTTCATTTGTTACATAACAATGCCTTAAGTTCAGTGGCGCCATCAAGTTGTAGTGAAAATTTAGATTCTACACTGAGATTAGAAGACTTTAGGTCTTAGTGGCTGGCGTCAATCTGTATCTCCAGGGAGTCTGAGTCTGAAAATGACTCAACTTTGTAAAAGTTGTTCTCATTTTCTTCAGTGTTTGTACTCAGAGTAAATTTTAAGGTACGATTTTTAACAATTAATAATTGTTATTTCGAATAAACTCTCATAGAGTCGAACATGCAACTGTTCTCGGCATAAAAAAGGAAAAGGAATAAAAACTGTGGCTATAATTCATTGCTCAAATATCTTGAAGTCTTGTTTTATTGATCTACAAAGTATGGTTACAAATTATTCGTTATTGCCCTTGAAAATTAAATCATTAGCACTGTATTTTCTTAAATTTTAAAAATATCACTTTTTGTATGATCGATTTTTGAACAAAACCACGTATGTTCTCAATTTCTTGGAGAAAATAAAGACTTGTATTGTTAATTAAGCTAAAGATTAAAACCTGCCAAAAAAGAACACCCATACCTAATTTTAATTTAGATTGTTAGTTAAGATCAATATAAACTAAAAGATGTTATAATATTGTAAAACATTGCAAGTTAATTTGAAAGTTAATTAGATTGCAAGTTAATTTTAGAGCGCGCACCTGCTACTCCAACGTGCTTGTGACCGACTTGAATGTAAACAATAACAATACAGGCCTACGGGGCATGAAATGTTTACAACAATATCATTAAAGTCATCTGATTTTTCTCTTGTGGGTTAAAAGTTAATATTAATTAACACATTAAATTGTAATATTAAATGTTAAATGTATATATTAGATGTTTAAATTCGCTTTGTTAGCGTTTTAGCATTTCGATTTATATAAATATAAACAAACATGATTATATTTATTTGTTGTTTGCTTGCACGTATAACAAATCAATAAATGATCACAAAGAAAACGTAAATGAGAAGATAATGCACAGATTAAAGTTCAACGTTAGAGTAAAACGAATCAAATATATTCTAAATAGCCAAATATATGTTGTAGAGACGAAAATGAAATATAAAACAAACAATATATAAGCTTATTAACATTTGCAACGCTAGAAAATGTAGCTTTATAATACAGCAAATTTGAATTTTTATATTTTATTTTTGAAATCTGTTCTTAGCTCAAGAATTATAGTGTTGATGAGTAGAAGATGGAAAGTAGTGCATCAGTTTTGCGTTACAACAACAAGGTGACGATTGTTACTGGTGGTTCAAGGGGAATTGGAGAAGGCTGTGTCAGAGTATTCGGTAAGATTTATTGTTTAATTTGTCAATAAAACACCATTTATAAATGATGTGATGTAGACTTATTAAATTTTAGATATACATAATCTATATTGTTTCATAATGAAAATTTGTACATTTTTTTTTCGTTTTTTGCAGCCAAGAATGGCTCTAAGGTTGTTTTTTGTGGGAAGGAAGGTATCATCACATTATAATCACTTTATTTTTAATTAATTAGTTAATTTTTATTAAAAGTATAAATAGTGTAGATCTAAGTATTTTTAAATTTTTATAACCTTTAGAAAATGGTCACTTTTTGTCATAATAAACAACCAGTATTTTGTTCTACCACTCTTTATTCTTTCATTTCTTTACTAATATTAAAAATATTTATTCTAATAATGAAAATTTCTTATTGTTTTACTAATTAATAATAAATGTAATCATTGTGACGCAGCTGATGAAGGTGAAGCATTGATGAAAGAAGTCAATAGTACTGGTCCTGGTGAAAGTTACTTCATTGTTTGTGACTTGACTAAAGAAGAAGACATCAAGCAGCTTGTAGAAACAACAGTGCAGCGTTATGGGCAGGTTGATTGCCTCATTAATAACGTGGGATGGCGTACGTTTTATATTCTGTTTCCTTTTTATTGTAAATTCATCGTTATAGTAATTTGAAGTATGTGATACTAGCATTATTAATTTATGATACCAAATTATTTTGCAATTTGAAATTATATAGTACCAGCATTATAATTACTGACTCTAGATTCTTTTGGTACTAATTGTGAATTTGTAAATGTTTCTTTACGAAATTTTGTAAATCACTGAATGATTTTTTTGTTTCTGTAGAAGATGCTTGAAGATACTTTTATATTTTATTTGAGTATGAATCACTGAATTTAATTTATGTCTCTTATATTATAAAAGATCATAATTTAATTAAATGATAACTTTTTGTTGTTCAGATCCCCCTAGTAAACCAATAGATGATGTTACGGCGAAAGAATTCAGAGATCTCTTTGACTTGAATGTTGTCAGCTATTTTCTTGCTTCAAAGGTTATTGTTTTTTACTGGTTTTTTCATTTGGTAAAAAAAATCTGCAGTTTTATTTGAATATTTACATTAAGGTATTTGTGATTATAAATTATAATTGTTAAAATTATAGATTGGCAATTAATTAGCATTGTAGATTTTCAATATAGATGTAAATATTTTTTGAAATCTTTTATTTAATGATTTTAACCTTTAAAAAGAAATTGCCTTTTCTGTTTTTTTTTAAATTATGAGTTTAAGGCATCCTTATACGGTGGCTCCATGACATTTTGTCTGTGGTTCATTTTGTCTGTGGTACATTTTGTCTTGGTGCATTTTGTTTTGGTACATTTTGTCCGTAGTACATTTTGTCTGGTACATTTTGTCTGGAACATTTTGTCCTAGTACAGTTTGTCTGGACACCCAGTATATGGATTACATGTTAGTCAATTGATGATAAATATATTTGACAGTATGCACTGCCTCATTTACGCAAAACTCAAGGTAACATCATAAACAATTCTAGTCTGGTTGGAAAGATTGGACAAGTTGGAGCAGTTGCATACTGCGCTACTAAGGTATATATAATATAGTAAATATCATATTACAGTCTGTTGTTTTGCTTTTAGAGTTCATTGCTTAATAGAATTCTTTCTAGTAAATATCGAATTTATTCATTTTTATTACTTTTCTGAATCTTATTAATTCTTATTTGACTGTTAAGATAAGTTGTGGTATTCTTTTAAATTGTGTTACTGTGTTATTTTGTTGTTCTTTTATTTTATATTCGATTGGTTTAATAATAGCTTTAGTTGTATATGAATTTTTTTATTTAGTTGCAGTTTTATAATACGTTTTTAAATATATTTATAATATTTTTATAATTTTATGTATATAGGGAGCTATTAGTTCAATGACACGTGCTTTAGCTGTCGATGAAGCTAAATATAACGTTCGTGTTAACGCGTAAGTATAAAGATATATTATTATTCTCTGTTTTCTCATTTTATTTAAAATTTTTACAATGAATGCTTTGAATATTTTCTGTTTTGCTTCTGAGTTTTTTCCTAAATTATTTCATAAACAAAAACATTCAGTTGTTTTTAACTTGTTCATATAAGTAATATTTACTGTAAATCATATAGGAACATTATTTTATCAAGTTAAATGCATCGAATCTGATGATACAACATACAGCATATAAGTTATAATTGAATCTATTTTCATTAAACCAGTTTGTTACGGTTACAATATCCTATAAAGAAGTACTAAATTAATAAATTCATATTTATATCTTAAGCAAAATGTAATTCTTTGTATTATGTAATGGTTTGAGATGCTGAGTGACTAGTATTTTCCATCTGTTCATAAATTTTTGATAATTTATAGATTTTCTCCCAGTAACATATGGACTCCACTTTGGGAGAATTTTGTAAAAAGTTCACCCGATTCGAAAGCTTTAATGGAAGCCGGAAATGATGCTCAGGTTTTTAAAAAAATTGTGTTTTTTGAAACTTAAGAATATCGCTTATAGTAAATTTAATGAAATGTTTGGCTTCTTTTTTTTTCTTTTTGACAGAATTTTTGTAATCTTATGAAAGCCACAAATAATTTAATAGAACAATTAATAATAATTAATAAATAAGAACAATGAGTAAAGAGTAATAGAACAATTAATCAAAAAACTAGTGGAATGTCTATTATATATTAAATATTAATATATACTCAATATATTTTATATATAAATTAATTATAAATTAATATATACCCGATATATACATCTATATTTTATATTTTAATATCTATAATATATATTTCTATTTAGTTGATTGGTCGGTTTGGTACGATAGAGGAATGCGGGCAGCTTTGTTTGTATCTTGCGGCTGAGGCAACATTTATGACGGGGGTGGATCTGCCCTTCACAGGGGGCGCTGAACTCAACTACGGGGATAAAAACAGACTGAAAGCTGAAGCGCAACCTTTTTCTTAGTATAAATGCCTAGTCAATACTCGCATCTGAAGATTTTTGTATTTTTCTTAAATTATAGTTTCAAGTTACTGCCAAGTTTTGAGATGTAACAATTGTATTTTTGATATCTTGTTAGTTGAATTGGAATTGCATTAAATTCTCTACTTTGCAAGCGGTATTTTTATGTAGCACTCAATGTACATTTATATAGAATTGTATATTAATTTGATTAAACCTGATATGAACTTGGTAAATATATAATTAGATATGCTGGTGATTATAATTTAATACTATTGACTATTCTGCTAATTTATGAAGATACATAATATATGAGGGTTTTTTAATGAATTTTAAGATTAGTGTCTTTTGCAAGGGGGGGTAGTTTGCCGTTAAATCCCCCCCCAGTAAGGTTAAGGTTACGTTTTACGTCTGGATTACCATAAATAACGATGTCAAAGAAGTAGCTGTCAAGTTAAGCACCTTACTAAAGGGTGCAGCTAGTTTGAGAAATAGTGAGTTCACCGGGATTCGAACCTGGACCTATCGGTTTCGAATCCAACGCTCTAACCACTTCTCTAACGGGCCTTAACTTTTAATTGAAAATTAACAGAAATTTTTCAGTGTAAAAGAAAAACTAAGTAGTGAAAAGTATGATTGTGGATATTTAAGTGCTAAAACTAATCCACCCCCATTTCAAAATGAAATGTTGCTGTAAATTATTCTGTGTAATTTTAAGATATAAAAATATGCATGAACTTTAAGCACACTCCAAGTATTAACAACTAGTCATTGACTTTCAAAATAGTGTTTTGTAATTATAGAAAATTTAGTATCTGACGGAAAGCTTATACTAATTTAAATATATTCTGTTTGCTTGCACACTGATTTTTATCCTTAACTCAAAGCTAAAACTTCAAGATTATACTTTCATCAGATATCTAGCATAGAACCATTACTTTGTAAATATTTGATATTAAATATTGTTTATTGATAATTTATGTTAATAATGATTATGTTATAATAATGGTAACTAGCAATAATCTTTTATTTAATTCACAGTATAGCATTTATTGAAAGATTGCAATAGGTTTGCATAAATTACATGAGGACCTAAACGAAATATAAACTGTGTGGATATAAATGTCTCTAAGTTATCCTTTAATTGGTATTATTATCTTGTCATGTTCATTTTTTATATATTATTTTGAAAAATTCATGTTATAAAAGCTATTCCAATTCCGATCTTGTAATTATATTTAATTAAAATACAGTAAAGTATCACAGAATTGCTTTTGTGTATCAAAGACTATGATCAGTAACTTATCAAAGACTCAGTAATCTGTTTTAATTTTTAACTCGCTTTACTATGGTACCAGACTCAAAGTTTACTAATGTACCCTTTAATTGGTTTTTCATTTTATGCAGAAATCGTATGATTAAAAACCAACAAGATTTCGGGTATCTTGGAACAAATTTTTATTGAAAAATGACCCGTATCGAGAGGGAATATAGATAAACTAACAGCTTGCTGTATGTATCACGAATGGTTAAATTACAATATAAATTTCTAACAAATATCAGTCGCAACTTGCCTTAAGTATAATAGATGAAATGGGCGTTTAAAATCACATGCTTAACAAATTATGAATAGAATTGCACGAGATACAACAAGATATCATGTAGGCCTATTATACTTAGGTCTAAGCCTTAATTATAGGCTTAGCTAGATAGCTAATTTCTGCTACTTATAATTTGTGTGCGTTTGACTTCTGCTAAAGAGGGCGTCGTTTGTTAAATAACTATTGAAATCTGAAAATTATTGAGCTTATATGCTTTGTTAAATAAGTCACAGCTATTCCTATTATTAAATGCTATTATAAGATCTACTTTAGAGTGACTAAATTCATTTAGACATATGACAGTGGAATGTCTGAAGAATTAAAGACGATTTCTCAACTTCGGTACAAGGATAAAGTGACTATTGTTACTGGAGGCTCAAAGGGCATAGGAGAAGGATGCGTCCGAGTGTTTGGTAAATTTATAATATTCTCTCTAGTTCTGTTTCAGGTTATTGTCAAGGAAGTCAGGTTCAGTTTTCAACAGAACGCTTGTACTAAGAAATGAAATAAGCGTTTCAAATCGTTTTTTTCTTTTTTTTATACAAAGTTAATTGACTCCTTAGGCTACATTATTTTATATTTGCAGGATTAATCTCTTCTAATTCTGTTTATTGAAACATGCAAATTGAGTTAATTTATAATTGTTCTTCTCTTCTCTCAATCTGCCCAAAAACTCGCTGTTAATTTTCATTTTTTTAAAAATAGCTTGTCTCTGACATCACTAAATTCAAATAGTAACAGATTGCAATTTTATGTTCCAGTTCGAAATGGAGCAACCGTTGTATTTTGTGCGCGAAATGGTTAGTTATTAACTATTTATTGTACGAAGCATACTCGCACAGTTTCTAACATATTTCAATTGTTAATCTAACTTTCAATTTATTTGCAATATTACCCAATTATTCTAAATAATTTTCTGTAAATGTGTGTTCATCTTTGCACGAAAAGACTAATTTTAATAAATAATAATTTCATAATTTTAATGGGAACAATATAGATTTAAGTAATTGAAATTTGTAAGCCTAAGCATGCACCGTGTATATCACTGTATCACTGTAGGCTTATTAAAATTATTAGATTATTGTATTATTAAATTGTTATTATTGTATTATACTGTATATTATCAGTGCATTATTATATACATGTCGATAATAATAATTTTATTTTTAGTCTTTATGTAGTGACTGGTATCTCAGTTTTTTTGTATTTAGCCGAAGATGGTCACAAGTTAGAATCCGAGTTGAATAAGTCTGGCCCAGGCAAGGCACATTTCATTCAATGCGATATCAACAACGAAGTTGAAATAAAAGTAAGCGATTTTGTCATTATAATTAACAGTCTTTACTTGATACCAAAATTTCGCAATGCTGTGGTGTGCACCATAAATTCATTTACGTTCTGCACTTTAACCTAGTCTTACTTTCTATTGTATTTGCAATCTAATACAATCTAATTTTAATCATTTTGTTACAGTTTTTATGGTATTGAAGATGCTGTGAGCATTTGTAAATAAGTCATTATTGCTATAAATTTTTCAGTTTAATATTTAAAATAACAAGAGTAATTAATTTAATAAATTAAAGCTTGTTTGATATATGAATTCTTAATCAATTGTCTATTCGGGTAACTTTGTTATATAGAATCTCATAGAAACTACTGTTGAAAAGTTTAGCAAAATCGATTGTGTGATTAACAATGCGGGATGGCGTAAGTTCATTTTCTTTATCTCAGTTAAAGTCACTTCAATATTTATTATATCAAATTACACCAATGTTGTAAAAGCTAGTGATATTTTGTCAATGCTAATTAATTTTTCTTCTCTAAACATGTAACTCTAAACTAATCATTGTGTCAAATCATATTTCTATTTTGTTGTCGCTTCCAAATTACAAAATATATTTTCTTTCAGACATTCTACATAGGATATTGCAGAATTATTGTATGTAGTCTTCATAATATAGAATTGTTTGTCTGCATAAAATATAATTTATATAAGTTTTAGTGTCAAATTAAAAGCTATCAAGTTTTGTCTTGTTTTATGTCTTTAGTCTATTCAGTGTTATTGTTTATGTTGAAAATTAAACAGATCCGCCTCATAAATCTATTGATGAATTCTCGGCTGATGATTTTCGAGATTTATTCAACTTAAATGTTGTCAGTTACTTCTTGGTAGCGAAGGTAATTTGTTCAATTATAACTGCTTTTGCCAGCTTTTACAATTTAAGCATTTAATCTATATTAAAAATGATGCTTCACTGTTCATGATGCTATATTCATGCAGGCATTTATAGTTAAGCATTGACATTTTATACACGATTTGCTGATGCTACATTCTGCACGATGCTGTATTCATTCATCATTTATAAGTAAGCATTAGATATTTACCGGTACTTATTTTTAAGAGTACAACAGCAGATTATTTATAAGAGTATAACATCTGTATCACAGATGTTATAATAATGTCTACAGTATTTAAAATACTTTTTGTCTTCGTTCACAGTATGCTCTGCCACATTTGCGCAAGACACAAGGAAACATTATAAATGATTCCAGTCTTGTTGGTATGATTGGGCAAGTAGGAGCTGTCACATACTGTGCCACAAAGGTAAAAGTGATGATGATCAGTAAAAGTGATCGGTATAATGTACAGTATTTTGATACAAATTAATAGATATATATAAATATAAAAAGATATAATTAGCAGTTATACTGTACATCAAAATGGTAAGGGTAAAAATACAGATTGTATTAGTATTAGATATTGTATTAGAACATTTTAAAAGAAAATATTTCAGTAAGATCAGTTGAAATAAATATTTACTAAATGTCCTATATCGTTTAGCTGAGTAATAGGTCAGTCAGTACTCAGCGTAGGTCTTTGTAATATATTGCATGATGGAGTTACTGACAATAATTAATATTAGTTAAATAATAAAAAATAAAATAAATAATTGCTTGTGTTGATTATTCATGTGGACCAGTTACTTGATCAAAGTGAATTTGTTACTATTAACTGGCTCTATTGTGACTAGGAATGCTTTATTGTATTTGTGTTTATAGGGAGCCATTAGTGCAATGACGCGCGCTCTAGCGGTAGATGAAGCTAAATACAATGTCAGAGTCAATGCGTCAGTATTAGAAAATTATCATAACATTAAAATTTGAAATTAAATTTACATAGGCTAAATGGTGTGAAGTTAAGCTTAACATCTAGGTTAGGCCTACGCATTTGCGAACATCAACGATGACAAAATTTAATTATACCTACCTATTGAATTAAAGAGCTTTTGCTCAAAAATCCATGACAAATTTAAAACATGTATTACCTAGAGTATATAACAGGCCAAGACAGGAATTATAGCTCTCATAGTTTTCAATAAAATCGAGATTTTTCATAATCTCTAATTCAAATTTTTTTATCACAATAAAAACACAATTTATGTATGAAAAATAATGGATAAAATTGAATTGTGTTGTAGATTTTCACCAGGTAACATTTGGACCCCACTTTGGGAGGCTGGTGTAAAAGATTCAGAGGATCCACAGGCGGCTGTACAATCGGGAAAAGATGCTCAGGTTGGGACACTATAAATATAACCTTAACTTTAAATAGGACAATTACAACATATTTAAATGATAATATAAACTATTCACAAAAATTGATTTAACTTTTGCATTTTGAATACATTTAAATATTAGAAGCGCATGAAAGAATCTTTAATATTTTCATGAAATATTGAATATTTTAGTTTAATAGTAAGATGATTTAATTGTAACTTAAACCATCTTACTAAATTTAAATGCAAAAAATAAATTATAAACATAGTTTATAGACTCGAATAGATTAAAGTGTAGAAAGTAATAATAAAATATATTTTAGCTATTGGGTAGATTTGGCACTATAGAGGAAAGTGGGCAGCTTTGTTTGTACCTCGCTGCTGAGGCAACTTTTCTCACCGGGGTGGATATCCCCTTATCTGGAGGCGCTGAACTCAATTACGGAAATAAGAACAGAACAGGCTCGGATAAAACTAATGTGTACGCCTAGATGGATATCCTTGGATTTGAAGTTTAAATGTTGCGAATCATTTGTTTGTAACTAGACAAATGTGAAATCGGAGTATATTGTATATTATTAAACTACAAGCAACAATGTTATGTCGAAATGTAATGTTTTATAAAAATAATAGCAAGGATGATTACAAAATTTATAGTCCATCTGAGATACCCTGTTAAATAAATTGACTAAACTCGACATTACAAATTAATGTATCCACTGAACAGTTAGAGATTTAAAATTCTAAGTAGTCGCATGGGATCTTTTATGCATTTGAAGTTAAATTTCTGAATATTTTATAAAATTTCTCATTAATTAATTTAATTAGTTTAATAAAATTAGTAAAAGAATGAAAGTAACAAATATCCAGATTATGATAAATTTTTATTTCTAAAATTTCTCTATCATTAACATTGCAACAATTAAAATATCTTTTCGTCTCGAAGAAAAAATTTAAACAAAAACTACTATTCTGATATGAAAAAACTTAAAATATACTTTTATAATGACAATGCCTTTAATATGCATCAAATTATTATTGTAATCGGTGTCACAATCAAACTAAATCTGATATCGGCAGACAATTTTAATTCCATATAAATGCAATATTTAATGCAGTTAGATTAACATTGTATAAACAAATAAAAACTAGACAACTTTATAAATATACGAACTTTATTTTAAAATTCAATATATACTTGCATAATTAAAACAATGCAAATTATGAATATATTGTGAATATTTGCGAGTATAGCATATTTATGTAATATGCTATACTCTTTCAATTAGTGCATCTCTATAAGAGTGATGCGTTTATTACTAGTTTCTGACAATATCAAATCAATGACAGGATCTCAAACTGTCTTCTAATTTTACTACGCAGCGTACTATTGTTATTATACATTATAATTAAATGATCCACAATCGTCCATCACTAAGTACCGGTAATCCTTTATGTGCAGTTCTGATGTTAAGAAACACAAAAAATCTCATATATAAAGTAAAAACTCCACATTTTTTGCAGATAGTATTTCACAATGAAAATAAGTTTTAATCAATAAAGACTATACAAGACAAAACATCACAAATTCACTCAGTTCTCCAGTAAAATGACTAAACGGAAACCTATCTACCTAGAGCCTACGCAATATACAGCGACAACAAACCTACTTTATTTTACACGAGAATCTCAGAATCGTTTATGATAAAATTTAATCTAATTATATCGCAAAGAAATTCGTAGAATAATGACCATAATTCTGCAAATAAAAATGGTTCCGTTTGAAATGAAGCTCATTAAACACCGGATTTCTGTCTAGATAAAAACCGGTGTAATACCCGAGCAACTACTCTCCGGTATTTATTCCTTAAAACGAGTCAAAACGACTCGGTCAAATAATATTACATCTTTAAATCGACAAAGTAAATAAACTGAAATTTTAAGAACTAAAATAATTATTTGACATTCAAACCAGCTGTTTCCATTTTAATTTAAAATTTAAGAAAAATAAAAACTGAGATGATATATGAAAACGCTTAGAGCAAATTGCGTAACACATCCATCTAGATATATTAGTCATAATAATGATGACTATTTTAATATAAACATTGATAGTAACATTCTCAATTACTTATTTTATATATGCCAAAAAACTATTATAACGCGAGAAAACTTTGCGCAAAATTTATCAGTTTTGTAGCAAATATATATCACTATTTTGCAATTATATAAATTCTAAAAAACATCCCGTTTTAAATTTAACAAAGGAGATTTGAATATTATATAAATAAAGTCCTTTCAGTCTTTTCTAGACATTCAAAAAATAGACTAATACAACAAAGAACAATTACAACGTAAATATCAAAGAAATCACTCATTTCACAGTTTCCATAAATTTCTATCCAAAAATAACCTAGCCAAGAAATTGCCTAAAGTTTATGTAGCTACAAAATTTCTACAAAAATCTCATTTAGAACCGACCCCCACGGAACCCACCTCCACCACCGCGACCCCCCGCCGGTTTCCAACGGTTAAAACCTGCAAAACAATAAAAATATCAACCAATCAGTGAGAATTATAAAAGTTCGTATAATGAAAAAAAAATTTATATCATCATTATTGTGAACACTTCTTCAGAAAAGATGTTGGATAATAAAGCAATGCGTCAAAATGGAAAAGAACAAAACTGTATACAGTAAACGATAACAAATATCTAAACATATATCTAGTCAATAATAACAAACAAAAAATATCAAGAAGATTTATCAACAAATCAGTTAACAAGTAACTTCTCGAGTTGATAAACCGTATTACTATTAGTAAAAAATTCTATCCACTTCTACTACTTATCAACTAGACATCACCAAATATTACCCAAAGCACCATAATTATTCAAACAACCACTTGGTACAATCAGATTAATGAAAAGATATTATTGAATGCAGCATGACATACCTCTATCACTACCGCGACTGTTATTCATCAGCTCAACAAGCTTAGGACTGATTTGCTGCTTTGCCTCTTTAAGTACATCTATCAGATCCTTAGCTTTGTTGCCATTCTTTATCGTAAACAACGTGTAGGCTGTACCCTTCCTCGAAGCGCGTCCTGTGCGTCCGATTCTGTGGACGTAGTCCTCGGAGTTGTTCGGGTAGTCGTAGTTGATAACAAACTTTATGTCTTCAACGTCTAAAATGTTTAGAGAAAATTATAAACTCTCAATGAAAAATTAAGACTTTCTGTGCCAGAATTACTACATTAGTATATGATTAGAAAATGAAAATATTGGAAAAATCTGCTTTTGAATCTATATTCTGCTAAGTTAAAGTGTAAATGCGTAAAAAGTGACATATAGTAAATAGAAATTGACCACGGTATTTCAAATAGTTCTGTTCTTGTATTTGTGCATTGCAAAATTGAATGAATTTCTGCGCCATATACATAAAAACTTTCAAAAAAACAACAGTAACATGCAATAATATAACTAATCAGACAGCATTCAATTTAGATACGATATAAACTATAACAATGACATATGGTATAACATATATCGCAGCTCTGCATATTAAACCTGACTTAATTTGATGTCAGGTTATTGAAACCAAATTAAAACGCTTTTACATTATTTCTATTGTTCTTTTGTGATCGAAAAACACTAATTTCCTAGTCTTTTCTTATAGTATATAGAATGCCTCAAATATCTTCATCATTTATTCATCGTTTCAGAGGCCGTATTTTACAACCAATTTAATCGCTATTACATAATTTTTGTTTACAAATTTCTCTTTGCCACATAAAAAAGAAGATTTTTACTCGTGCTCAATTGGTCGCAAAAGCAGCTTACCGTTACAGACCAATTCAAGACGACAGTGGAGATGTGTCGCGAAAACAACAAAATCGTGTCGTCAGCAGCTGAGTGGCACACATCGACGGCGCCACACGACATGCTGACACACCGACACATCCACCGCGCCCGCGACGTCGAACAATCGGCGGTGGCGTCAAGCGTTAAAACGTGCCACCGGTTATGATTGTTCGCGCCAAAACTTATTTTAATTAGTTTTCGCGTTTTAAACATCTGCAAAAGAACGAAGCAAAGAAATTACTGCAATAGCGGATCATTCAAAAATATCGCGGGTAAAAGTAATAAACAAAAAAAATTATATATAAAAGCTCAAAAAAAATAAATTTGACAAGTTTACATAAATATGGAAAATACAATAATGGGTCAATTAAAAAAAGGTTTGGATTACTAAAATAATAAAGCTCACCTAAGCCACGAGCGGCGACATCTGTGGCGATTAGAATAGGAACACGAGATTCGCGAAATTCTAAAATAAATGCAAAATAAAGGATCATAATCTTCAATCAAATATTAAATATTTACATTAAATATTTATTAAAGACCTGTATTTAAATAAAATACAGGTCTTTAATAAATACGTAAACTTTGAAACTGACTGAGTTTTTTGTTTCAATGTTTGTTTGTGTGAATTTTATTAAAATTATATCGACTTTAAAAAATAAAAATAAAATATAACGTATCAACAAAGAGTGGCAACCTTTAAGAACCCAGTCACGATCTTGTTGAGATTTATCTCCGTGAATACAGTGAACCATCCAACTGGAAACAAAACAACCCAATTTGTACACGTTTGTAACTGAATTCAATCAAATTCTATCCAGATTCTCAAAGTGCAGCATTCTCAATGATGGAACAACCCAGTTGAATTAGAAAACAGAATTAGAAAACAAATTGCAATTTGTTACATTTAAATTAGAACACTCCATTATAGAATGTTGGATAGATTTAGAATCTGTTGAGTTTATTTTGTTTATTTGTTTAAAACAGGGTTGATTACTATCAGGTTGACGCATTATATTTGAAATCTAAGATTTAGTGACAAGTCAATTAAAACAACGAGCGGACACAGACTAATCTATAGCGCTATGAGCTATTTACTAAAGCTTGTGGTGAAGCGGTAAGAGTACTGTACTTTCAACAAAAAGTCTCAGATTTGAGTCTCATGTTAGGAAGTAATATTTCATGGACTAGTATTCAATTTGACACAAAATTTCAAATTACAATAAACAGAAACTTACCCATCTCTTTTTAATAAACGCGTCAATTCGTCTGCTTTACGTTTCGTTTCAACAAATACCAAAGTTTTGTTTTCTTGTTCTCCCATTATCTCTTGCAACAATCGCTGCAACCTATAAAAAATAAAAAAGCGCTTAGATCGACAATAGTCTATAAATGAAACTATAAATAAATAAAAATATTAAAAAAAACATAGATAAATAATATCGGAGAAAAACACTCAACAAACAGAACATACAGTATTAAACATTCATCAACTAATTAAAATATTATCATCATGATAAAATTCAACATTTGTATCCAATATTTCAAAATAAATTAGAGATTAAAATTAAACACTTGGAATAAAATGATGATGTAGATGTAAAATAAAATGCCAAAATTATCCCAGGTTTAAGATTTCAAACATTAAATCAAAGTCTGATATTCTAAACACTTAACCACAACTTTGAAATTAAAGATAAAAGAATAAGAGTACAAGATAACGACATGATGACAAAAACTTAAGAGAAACAAAGTAAAGAAATGACAAAATATTCCTTTGAAACTACTCGAATTAAAACATTTATCAAAAAATAAATCAGTACAAAATCACTCGAAACTATTCCAACATAAAAATCTTCCACCAATTTCTGCTTACTTTACGCTCTTTTCATCCTCCCTGCAAACATCGACAATCTGCAGAATATTATGATTAGCGTGCAGCTCAATTGCGCCTATGTTTATCTGGATGTAATTACTGAGGAAAGATTCTGCGAGTTTTTGAACGTCTTTGGGCCAAGTGGCACTCCACATTAATGTCTGACGATCAGGCTGTAAGCACAATTTATTAAACTAGATTGTCATAAATGATAGTAAATAGTGGCATAATAATCAAGTACATAAGAATCATTCCACTAAAGTTATATTACAGTTACATAGTAACAATTCTACTAACCCTAATTTGCTCTACAATCTTTCTGATCTGCGGCTCAAACCCCATGTCTAACATGCGGTCAGCTTCATCCAGCACCAGATAGGTACAACGACGAAGGTTTGTCTTACGCATGTCTAGGATATCTATCAGTCGACCAGGGGTGGCTATCATTATTTCTGCACCTATCATAGAAAACGCGTCATATATTAAACAAAAAACACAATTAATTATATCTCTGAATGATAATCTCTGAATCTGAATGATTATGAAACATTTAGCTTTTAAGAGTAATATATCATAGTCTACTAAATGCTTGTCTTTATATTTTGGTGATTAATGTCACATCAGTCAAAAAATGCAATTTAATGACATGATATAAACTAAATGAACAAGGAAACACTCGTCATTAATAATTCTTCTTAATAATTGACAGCAATACACCTAAAATAATTTAAAAATAACCAAATATCGCCATACTCTACCTCTCTCGATGTCTCTGATCTGCGGACCTTTAGGCGCACCACCATAAACGCAAACGTAACGTAGCTTTGACGTCGATCCAAACAACGCTGCAACTTGCGCCACCTGCTGCGCTAACTCTCTTGTTGGGACCAAAACTAAACACTGCAACAAAAAACCGCCACATTAAATAAATAATAATTTTAAATTAAACACTATAGTTAATTTTAGAAATTCATAGATACATAAATAAAAGAAACAAAGTCAATTCATACTGTATTTTTTCTTAATCTTACGTATAAGACTTCGTATTAGGATTACGACTGAATAATTCTTACTATGTACCTTTTTATCTTTAGCAAAAAATATATATTTTATATTAAAAAAGGCTTTCAAAGATATAGAACTATAATAAATTGAAAAGGAAAAAAGATAATCATTTCTTCGTTTGTTTGTCGCGTAATATCAAAAGATTATTTAATAACTGAAAATAATTGCAGCACTTGCATCTTTCAATCAATATAAATTAAATGAAAATGATTTTAATATTATTATTCAAATGATGAGAAAGTTCTACTTACTATAGGCCCATCACCACGTTCTAAATACGCCTGATGATTTATATGCACTACAGCCGGTAATATATACTGTCAACAGAATATATAAAACAATCATAAATAACATATACGCAGTATGTTAAGTACATATAATGTACATAGTATGTATAAAAACAAGATTTAAACGCGTTAACATTAATACATAAAACTTAAAGATGAAACTACTAAAATAAATATACTTTATAATCTTTTAAGATTTTTTTGAAAAAAAGACAGTACTTTCAGACCACAAAGAATACTCTGTCCAAACCGCAGTTAAACCGAAAAAAACAATCGATCATTCAATAATCATCTTAAATCAAATGAAGTCTTAATTTTTTTTGCAAAAGTTTTACAAATATATCTAAGATATGATTACCGAGAGAGTTTTTCCAGAGCCCGTTTGCGCTATCCCTACAGTGTCCCCACCACTGAGGGCAATAGGCCAGCCTTGGGCCTGTATAGGCGTAGGCTGAACCCAAGCCTGCTGCTGTAGCACTGCATTTACGTAGTCTACACAAATAACGCAACAAATCAATGTAATGCAAATATATACTAGTCAAATTATCAGTTAACACTGAAATCTAACATTACGTATTACTTTATAAATATAAGATTCTTGATTTTAACTATGAAATAAACATATTGTGCAAGCACCGAAACAAGCACACAAAGTGAGATATTAAATAGATAATAAATATTTAGATACACGTACAATTTTGTGGTTATCTTTTTTAAGTAAATATTGAGAAACATTATTCTCACTATGAAGTATTAAACGCAAATTTGATACGACAATGTCCGGACATTAAAAACCCGATACATTTATGGACTTTGGCATAAGCATCACAATAAAACTCGCCTTTTAAATGGAAATGCTTTATTACCTGGGAATGCTGCTTCCTGGAAAGTCAGTATTGGTTTTGGACAGTTGACACCACGCACAGCTATTTGATTGGCTGCGTAAAACTGCTGAATCACTTCCTGTCAACGATTCATTTTAGATTTAAAACTAAACTAAATATTTGAAAAACACAATCTCAGCAAATGTCAATGATTACTTTTAGATTTAAAACTGAAACAATCATTTCAAAAATACAATCTCAACAATATTCACGACAAGCTACGTAGGATTCTTACTTCATGCTTATAAATCTATCATACAAACTTTACAAAAATATTAGTAAAAACATACAACAGGCTGAAAAGAAATATAACTTTTCAGCTTCGAAGATAAAAACCAAGGAAATAACGAACTTTAATTTTACGAAAAACTACCCGTATACAATTTTAGCTCATTCATATTTTGAACCGAAGGTTTTTCTTTCATTGGCTTTTATCCGATTAGTTGCAATTCTTAAACTTTAAAAACAATTCCTACAATATCACGCCTTTAATGATTCAATGAATATAAATTTGCCTTCGAGACAGTAGACTAATTTCTGAAATTGTTATAAATTGTTCATGTTCAAGATCAAACATTTACGTTATATGATTAAAATATAATAACACATTCTCATTAAATTTCAATCCTAAATCCAATTAAATATTCTTTTTGAACCATTTCAATCGAATTTTGCGTTTGTTTTCAATAAATCAGTACAATCTTTAATAAATATTTAAGCGTAAAATCTCAAATATACCATCGGCCTTTGAGCTGTAACAGGATTCTCTCTGTAGAAATGTTTTTCAAATTTTTGCAATTTACTCAGATCCCACTGGGGCTTACTTAAATTTGCGCCCAGGGAGCTTCCGTTACTTTTGAACCCACCCCCTCCCCCTCCGTAGCCCCCTCCACCCCTCCACACCTCTTG
>JAQIXG010000384.1:0-34224 GCA_034700105.1 Oconnorella tubifera
GTAACTCGTCGTAGTAAACATGGGACATCTGAACTTACCATGGTAAAACTATGCTTACCATGGTAAAAGCATGGTAAAACTATGCTTACAATGGTAAATATAGGGTAAACTAGAGTTTTACCATGAAAAATTTTGTCCTGGGCATGCATACTTACTTACATATCTAAGCCATGCAGAAAAAGAAAACTCACGATTTCTTGACGGATGGATAATAATCTTGTCGACGTCGACGTCCACTTGATGTTCGTCGTCATCAGACCACATGTTGTGTTCCCCCATCCTTGCCCGCCACGCGCTGGGGTCGTCCGTCATGTGCGTCGCCCAAATCTTCCTGTAATCAACACATAACTTCATGATCAATATAAGATTTAAAACTGTCCTTAAATTTAGATTTAAATTTTAAATAAAGATTTAATTTAAAAAAATGTATTACCTTTATCCGTGTTGCTAAGAAAAGAAGGGCCGGGAAGTGTGGGAGTTGTAATCTCCCCCCCCCCCCACTCCAACATTGGAGGGGGAGATTTCCTCGATAATAGCCTATTTGTTTGCCTATTTGCCTAGTGATATTATAGACCTATTTGTTTTAGTAAATTTGTTACATGTAATAACATAATTGCGGAAATATTTTCATTAACGAAACTAATTCAACTGCTTTACTTCTAGCTGGCTATTATTATTTTAAAAACTTATCTTGCTAAATTTTCTCATACAGTGCCGGTCTTTGCACCATTAGGTTTCTGATTCTGACAAATTGTCCGATAGACAGAGATTTTGTTTCGATAACAAATTCTCGTGAGTAAAGTAGCAACTCAAACAGACAGACATTATGTAAATATAGCAAGCGACCAGTCTGACACTCATCGATCGATCACATCAACTGGTGCTCCCTGGGCTAATAAGGCTATCACTGTTATCAGATAAAAAACGACTGTAATGGGACAATCTGTAGGCCCACGACACGTTATATTTACATAGGCATTTAAATAAGTTACAATCATTGTATGAGACTGCAGCCCTAACTGTTATTATACCGGTAACTGAACTGAAAGTGACACTGGAACAATAATAGGTAGACTGCCCGTCCCGACCCCTAATTTTCAGTTTGTCTCAATATCATTAGTTTCCTCATCCCCAATCCCGAGGTACTTATATATTATTTTAAAAATTAAATCAAAACATCTAATTTCAAAATAAGTGATTCTTTAAACTTGAAAAACCTAAAGAATGACGATTTAAAACTTAAGATATGCCCTTCATTACTGCGGCATTATGCAGTGTTACCGCAATCCCAAATATGACTCTAGTTGAGAGGCAATCCATTATACACGAGAACTATTAGCAATTAAAAATTCATAAAAGTTTCAAGGTGGCATTCACTTAGCTTAATTATCTACAAAGCAATAATTGAAACATTTTAAAACTTGATTTAATAGCAAATTAACGTATTCGCAAGTTCGTAAACATTTACATTCAGCATTAAAAACTAAAATCACAGCTACTCTTAATCTGGATATTGCACTATATATACTAGAAAGTAAAATCACATTAGTGCATTGTTTAATGCACTTCTATAAGAGTAAGCTAGTTCAAACGAAATTAAAGCATTTAGTAACCTCCTCTCTTGAGCAGATACCATTATAGGGCATAAACAGTCAAGCAGCAACATAGTCACAGTACTTCAATAAATAATTAACAGGATTGTGCCACTAAACGAATTCCGGAAAACAAGTTTGACGATGAAATTATGATTCATTATACCGCAGGCGACCCTGACTATCTGTTTTGATTTGCGAATGGATAGCCTCAATTCAAGTATGAACGATATTGACATTTAACAAGGATGAATGACAACAGGACACGATCAGTTATTTATTGTCAATTTGGTCAATTTCGTTGCATTGAAAGCCATTGCATAACACTATAATTAAAAATTTCCTAAATAGTTTACTACCGCTTCGTGTATCACGATACAACAAGCCTAAATGAAAGTTTTTGCTCTATTTTCAACTATTTTAACACAAAGTTTGGTTATCAATAGACTGTACATATTTTATCATTTCTCTCCACTGCAACTGTGCACATTGAAATAATATTATTACAATGCAATTATAAAGCAAAAATACTGGTCATTTCTGCTAGTCTTATTAATTTACCCTTATTTTATTAATCTTATTAATAAAATGTTATCATTGAAGTCAAGAGCTCTCATATATATGTAAAGACATATATAGTGCAACGGTACATGTATACGAGATTGGCCTATACAGCATTATTAACATAATTATATCATAGGAGTTTAGCGTCGTCTTAAGTAATGAATGGACACTGTACACTGATCTGAAGATGACATTATTGTATAGAAATTTATTTTTATTCATTTATTGGCTTTTTGAAACTCTATTACCAGTTATTTTAGTACGTTAAAAAGAATATCAAACACTTAAATGAAATACATTATAATAATGTTTAAAACTTACTCGAAGCAATGAGCGGCAGTGACGACCCACTGAGAGTCAATCAGTGTACCTCCACACGTGTGTTCAAAGGCTGATCCATTTTTCTTCAGTCGAAGCGTGACTAACCAAGGCCACTCGCCAGATCTCGATGTCTGCCCTCCTACGATTCGTTTGACCATATAGGACGAGTACGCGGTCCTGCCGCCTCGACTTATGACAGACGATCCGCTCTTGCCGCAGTGGACTGGGAGGAGTCCAGTGCGCAACATCGAACCTGCAAAAACATCTTTGAAAATAAGTTTTATGACTTTTTAATTACTGAATCAATTCTTTTTTTGTCGAAAGCGATTTTCAATACAGATTTTCAGAAGAACGCAGTTTTATCAATTGCATCCAACTGGGAATAAGTAAAATAAAAATTGCTTGGAGCAAACCGTTTAAATATACAGTAGCCGGTATATAATTGTTAATGATATTGCACTTTAATATATGATGTTATTTCTGAGCATATACAATATGTTACTCAATAGAGTAACAACATATAGTTATATAGTTATTTAAATTATATAGTTATATCATTGTATATTATATCTAAATATATAATAGTAGTAAAGCAGATTAAAAAAGAGTAATGACATCATTATAATATTAAGTTTACTAATATTAAATATAACATTATTACGGTATTTCTCGATTGAATTTTAACACTATTTTATGCAATGCAGTGATTGTACTCATACAATATACCTCACTGAGATATTGCCAATTTACCCCCATTCAATCAGCGTTACGATTTATTCCTTTTGACATTATATACATACTGATATATGCTTAGTTTCGTGACGTTTCTAAATCTGTCACTCCAACTCTTTATATCAAGTTAATATTAACATCTCAGTATTTTAATTATGGAAAATTCTGGAATTTTCTGGAAAATTCGTTGCAATTTTTCTATGCCGAACGTGATCCGTGTAAAGATTAGTCCATCCGGTTCCCCCCGAGAGTTTGTCTTGTTGACTTCCACGCGCACTTTACGCCGGAAGGAGGGAAGAATCAGACAATAAAAGATCAATTATTAAACGTCCGGAGAAAGAGTGAAGTCAAAATGTGTGCTTCGTGATGCTGCGTTGATTTTGTGAAACACGGTAAAAATGTTCGTTAATATTTGAAGAAACTTTGTGCAATAAAACAACACTTGACTGCAGTGTCTCAGATAACTATTTCGCATTATTAATACGGTGTCAACATAAACACATACATGTATATGACTAAAGAATGTTTGTAAATGTATGTAAATGTTTGATTTCTGATAACTTTTAGTTATGGTCTTTCAAAAGTTAAAAAAACTAAAGCGTGTTATAATATAGTAAGATATTACTTATAACGCGTTGTTATACCTAAAACTTATATAATACTAAGTACTGTTATTAAGTGATGTAATTGTTTTTTGGCCGCTGCGGGATATGACCTGGGACCTAGGCACGTATCACACAATGCGACTGTGTTATGCCACTGACTTCTTGTATTGTGACACATAACTTATAATTGAAACTTATCCTGTAAATGTATACACACAATCTAATCGATGCCTATGAAAAAAACGAAATTGACGCATACTCTTATAAAAACTAGTCTATCTATAGTCAGTATTCCAGCAATTTATTTATATCTTTGACATTTATCTCTATAGATATAATATTTATCAAAGTAATAAAGACGCCTTAAAGAGCAGTTTCATGTGATAGCATTTTTGTGCACTTTGGATTAACTGTACCAATACTATCAAGGATGAATTCGTTGGTCGAAGATGCAACGAAATAGTAAAGTCGGCAATTACCTTTGACGTCTAGATTTAATGCGATGGTTATTGCTTCATTATTTATTGACAAAACTGTCTTGAGAAATATTAGCTCGGCTTTTACAACTCAAATACCAACAATTTTACAACTCGAATTACAACTCAAAAAATGAATTCCAATATGTTTTTTCCTCTCGCTAAATATTTATCGTTAAATTATTTTGTTAACTTAAAGCCTTCACTATCTTGGAAAAACGATTTTAGTCAAAGATAAAAATAATTTAAAGGATAATCCTTTCGTAACAATTGATGTAAGCTTTATTCATTGTTAATTATAACGTAATTACATTAACTTTTACAATAGATTTAATGCGATGGTTATTGCTTCATTATTTGTTGAGTAAAACATGTTTAAAACTTCAAATTTTATTGCAAATTCAGTCTTGTTATAATGATATAATATTGTCGTGTCGATCTTGCAAGTATGCGGGCTATGATACAGTCCCCCGGGGCCCCAGCTCTGATATCGGTGGGCGAAGCCGAGGGTTTATGGACAAGCAGCGACGAGCGGCGAGGGTTCGACGATGACATACAGCATTGACGTATACAATGATAAATCGTGTTGTCGATATGAACAAAATTAGTATTGCACCTGAACACACTGGACACTTTGTCACTCTAGAGACTTTAATGACTAATATTGCTATTGCAATCTTGCAATTTCCGCTTTTAAAAGTAGCCTACAATTTGAAGCGTGTAAATTTGTACACTAATGACATTAATATTCATTACTGGGGGTAGTCATCCAGACAATTCAACATTCCATAGCAAAAGTTAAAAACCGCCGCTTAAAAAGAGTCATTAAATAAATTAGCATAAATTCTGTTTGTGTTGAACTTACCTAATCGAGTATAACGTTTGTCTTGTGTTCCGCTCTCATGCCACTGTAAAAACAAGTTAGTCAAAATAACCAATTTTTGAAAAGAAAAAATACTTAGAATTTAATCAATTTACAATGTCCATAAGAAACATTAGTGTTCTATTATAAAAAAAAATAATTTTAATTTCAAATCCATATTCAAACAACATCAATAGTGATCTCTCATGTAACTTAAGATAAAATAACTTTGTCAAAATCGATGAAGATTTGCCCCTGTTGTGTACAAAAGTCGCATTGATTTAACGTTACGTTTATCACAGGTCAGGGGCAATCCAATATCCAGTTTCCTGAGGACTCCTTAAGTTGCATAGTCGGCACACCTGCTGAACTAGTGTATTATATAGCGGCGTGTTAACCGTTGTATGATTGTTGTATGATCGTTGTAATGATTAAAAATATTAATTTAATCAGGTTAAAACATTTCTAATCAGATTGAAACCTTTTAAATTTTAATATACATTTATGTTAAAATCGAAAGGAAATCAATGCACAAATGATATGAATACAATAATTTTATATATTTTTAAAAATCAAAAACCCATTCATCAGCAATTACAATGTTCAATTACTGCTTCATGACCACGAAGAGCTAACGAAGACCAAAACGCAAAAAAATTTCAACGCCCCTTTTAGAAAAGCAATTGTTGACTTTTTAAATTTATTGACAGATTTAATAACAACCTAATTCATAATTAATATTTACATACTATGATTAAAAACTCTGTGATACATAACTTCAAACTTACCGATATTTCTGCATTACAGAAGCTAATCCAAAAGGTACATGCTAGAAACAAGAGCGTTATCATGTTGCAAAAATGCCTAGTGTGGTCATAAAAGTCTGGAAACTATAAATTATATTTTACAGCTCAATTATTTCAAATCACCAGGCTTAACTGGAGTCATCGCATTGTACCAACCTCTACACTCTAAATTCAGATTCAAATACTGTTTTCAAAATCGGTAACTGACAGATGACTTTGAAACTAAATACAAAATAACACAGAGAGACGTGAGAGCGGTACAAGGGTCTTAATTTTATTTCCTTCTCCAAAAAATGTTGACTATTTTTTTTGGCCATATAGAGAGTTTTTCATCACTAAATGCAACAGTATAACTATTTTTAAAACAATTTGAGCAGAGTTTTAAACTCAGCAAGCGAGTTTAGTTTCGTCCGGAGGAATAACCCCCTGTACGGCATACCCTCCTACCGGCCCTCGAGAATAATTATTGATGTTTAGAGCCATACGGTAGCAATATATCAGAAAGCCTATTGCGGATTAGATAATCGTAAGTTTAAATTTTAGAATTAAACTTCTTTAATATTAGTTTTACTCTAAAATAAGTATTACCCTGAAATTACAATTATAATTTTGGTTATTTACCGATATGTGTTTAAGTTTAAGTTACAATACACTCTGTATAATACTGCAAAGCTATATTTAACAACATTTAAAAATAAACTGTCTGGATAATATTCATCGCTATATAGCTACGGGGGATAAAGTCTCAGAAAGAAAGCTATTAATGCATTGCAGTGTTGGAAGAAACGCTCTAAAGATCAAAGCTGTTATAAAATCAAATCGCTGGAGGATACATAATATTTATAAAACAGGAAAGCAACTAGTCATTAACAACTTGGTATCACATCTAGCTGTTATTGCAACGATATATCGTCGTCTAACATATTACCAGGCTACACAAATTCTGTGATATTTAAAAATTAACAGATGACTAGGTGTAGAGAGTCTAGATGTAATCGGTCTTGCTGTAAAATAGTCTCATTAACTCTAGACTCATGAAAAAATAGTCTCAGTAACTCTACATGTGATTAGCGTTAAAGTTTGTAGAAGTTAAATATTGCCTTATTGGGTTGATAGATCGCTAAATATCTTACTGGTCGGCTAAATATCTTACTGGTCGACAAATTCGCGTATGTAGCATTCTGTGTAGCATATTTGCAAAATCCAGTCTTCTCGATGAGGAAGTATTGCATAGGCCTACATGTGATTAGCGTTAAAGTTTATAGAAGTTAAATATTGCCTTATTTGCCCAAACGCTCAAACACTGCAGCGAGCGTCGGTGATAGATTTATAACAGATAAATAGTCTAGCTCAATATTATTCGACTGAATGCGGAGATTTTGAAATAATTGATTTTAATTTAATGTAGGTTTAGTAAATTAGTATCCATATTTAGTTTTTATATTAAGTTGTCATTGGTCATATTTAACTTGTAGGCCTAATCATGATGCATAATATCATTATGACCATGCTCGTATCCTAGCCATAAAATTTAATATAAATTATATTTTAAAAATGATTAAAATCGATGCAACGACATTGCATGTTCGAATCGTCTTGTTAAAGCACAATTTTAAAATCCCACTTCCCTCAAACAATAAAAATGTTCAGAGGCTTCTATTATCTATTATGGCAGTTACTGTAATTGGCAGTAAAATAGTCCATAACAAATTTGTTAGACATTATGACATGAAGACTCCAGACAGAAATTTATAGAGTTTTAGATTTGGTTAGATTAGGATTAGAATTAGTTGTATATTGTCGCAGTAAGCCTACAGTGCGTTGTAATAGTAATTGTTGTAATGATACTAGTTCGTTCGAATTAGTATCAGCTATTTTAAGAATCGGCTATATGTTCTATTGGCATTATTGGCAAAACTGACAGCATTCATCTCATCAAATCAAAGTTATCATAAATCTCTGTAAAATTAACATATATAATATAATATATTATATATGTTTTTATATTAATCTAATTACAACAAAGATTAAATGCCAACAAAGACTGATGAAAGATTTCTTGACATTGGATCAATTCAGATTCAGAAATAGATCATATCATTTACAAGGCGTTAACGCAGGTGGCTTGCAATCTTACAAAACGACTTGGACGATCAATAAAATCAAAGATATTGGACCAAAATATTTAGTATAAGGCCTACCTAGCTAAACTTAGCTACTGTCTTAGAATTAAACAGAAAATCAATTGCTATCCTGACGATTTAAAATCTATGTTCTGCTCTTTTAATAAATCGTATAGCAAAGACTGACTGTAAATTAAGCAGTCGAAAGCGGTCAAAAAAAGCCACACGCCCCATAGCTAGGAACCGAAATCTCTTTTATCTTGAGCCATTTTTCAGGGCTGGTTTGATGGGTGTGTTATTATTTATTTAACATTAATTATAACATTATTCTATGAACGGGGACGATTTGTTGAAGTCGACAAGTTTATGCTAAAGTAATACGCCTACTATATAACATTTCGCATTAAGTTAAATATTGTCGAAGATTCTAGAGAAACACTCTTCTATATATTGGTTTGTTGGGTTATTGTTGCTGTTGTTATGTAAATATTGATCAAAGAGATGTCCGACGAAGATTAGCGATATCGAGACCAAAGCGTGTGACCCGTCTGTATTTTCCTGCAACATAGGCCTACTACATTTGATAGCAATGGCTAGTGAACCGTAATATGATTGGGAAAGATATTAAGATTAGAATTTTTAACATTATTCTATCAATTAAATCAGTGTTACAGGTATCAATAGTTAGGAGTTTAAAACTGATTAAAGTTGAATGATTAGATGATGAAAGTTGACATGTCCAATTCGATAAGCCTACTCAGGATTTTAAATATGTTATATATGATCAAAAACACTTGAGAAGTATCAATTTTCAAATATAAAAAGTTAATAACCCTTGCAAAAATGTGTCATTTATAAAAAAAGTTAATGATAAAGTGTTGGAGTCAATATTTTAAAAATTCTGTACTACTTCAAAGAATTTCTTGCTTTGCTTTGCAGATTTTATGCAGTTTTTACTTGCAAAATTATACTTTGTGCCAATCTGTTGAAAACTCTGTTGAATCGTAACTTTTTAATGTTTCTGGTTATTTTATATATTATACTAAGCGATCTGCTTATATTGAAAAGTCGAAACACATTACAGATTCAAACATTACATATCTATATAATTTGTTTCAGTATATGGATATATAATGAAACAAATTGTTAAAGACAAAGTGATCATTTAATAATTATTTAAAAAATAAAATTCAGGCTTGCTTAGTTTTGATTTATAAAGCTTCAAAAAAGCATTCATTTTTAAAATCTCTACTTATGACGACTTATATTATATAAATTTTTAACTTCTTATGATACATTATTTTTCTCTTATAAAGAAACTGCCAAAATATAAAATTGTCCACAATGTCCTTTTTGACGAATCTTTCTCAAGTTATTTTTCATTTTATCGTTTCAGTATTGACAATCTCTCCCCATTAAAGCAGCAAACGCATACACTGTATAAACTTCTTATTTAATTTTCAGAATCTCACATTGATTAAACAAATAAATCGAAATTATTAAACAATCAGTCTCATAATTAGTATCAGCTATTTTAAGAATCGGCTATATGTTCTATTGGCATTATTGGCAAAACTGACAGCATTCATCTCTATAAGTGATACAAAGAGATCTGGTAATACAGCCAGAGATAAAAAGCATGAAGTTCACCAGATGTCAGTAATGATCTGACAAGACTATGAAGTGAAGCAGTTTAATCGTAAATTTGACTGAATCCTGAGGACAATTGCGTTGGCTTGCTTGTGATGTCGTCATCGTCTGAAATCTGTTCTGCGGAGAAGAAGCTAGTGAGATAGTCCAGACTGGCTCGTTGTGTCAGTGACAAGTCACTACAGCACGCGTACATGTCACTGAGGTGACTGCTGGCTTTTTCCATCAATTGACCTGTCAGAAAATTACGTTGATTAATAAAAAAAAAAAAATGATGTCAAAGAAAGACAATACAAACTTGGTTCAAATTACGTTTTTCAAACTACCTTAGAACATTTGAAAAATATGCAACCTACATATTACAAATATCATATTATTAATTTTAAATAAATTATAACATACCAATATCATCAGTATGCTCAACTTGTGTGAGAGACGTTTGTTGAAACTTATCCATTTCCACAGATATAATATGAAAGTAATCAACTAAGACTGGATGCAGAGATTCGAGATCTTCTAATTCAATTAGACTCGTAAAGTGGACAACTGCTCTACAGACCTATTATAGAATTCAATCGATAACCGATGAGAATAAATGATTAGAAAACAGTTGAATTTAAAAATGAAAATGAGAGAGACTTTGAGAGAGAATTGAAGAAATGAAAATAAGACATAAATATAAAACAATGTCTGAATTACAATTCAGATGTAGATATTGATTTAAGTAGTTTTCTAAACGGTTCAATTATTTGAAATAGTGCAAAACGGAGAAAAAGAAATTCAAACAGAAGTATAATAGAAATTAAGAGAAAACAGAAGAGTCAAAATAAGACAGGAAGGAAAATATTGAAACCTAAACTTTCTATCAGTTTCAGATTACAGTTTCAGATGTAACTGTTGATTTAATCGAGAACTTAAAGCAGTATTTGAATATACCCGCAAAACACACAAACCAATAAAAACCAATTTATTTTCTTTGTAAGGATGCAGCAGATCGATGAAATATTATGATTTGATTCAATCTCCAAAAGTTATAAACTCAACTGAATCTCTAAACAAGCGTAAAGTACCACATCAGCATTACAAGCATCTCTTTTTTTAGATTACGACTTTCTTAGATCAAAAATTACCTGATCTGCTAAATTTGTCCGATATTTAGAATCCGAAGGGTCAGTGAACTCGTCACTTTTTTCCAGTGTAACGGCCAAAGATCGCCACAAATCACAAAGGAGCTCAGTACTTCCGTAACAGATTCGATTCGATTGCGTGCACAAGCAAGACACAGCGCTTATTCTCACTTTGTAGTTAAATGACGTTTGCATCGCATTAGTAAGAGCACCGAACAAATTTCTCTACGCATTAATACAAAACAATAAATACAAATGACTACTATTTTAAAAGTAAATACTTGTTTGCAATTTTTAAAATTACTTTTTAAAATTACTTTATTACTTATTTTTTAAATTACTTTATTCATTTTTAAAATTACTTTATAAGTTTATAAGTAAATATTCGTTTTTAAACAGCAATTAAAAAAATAAAATAGAAAGAAGTTTTTTTTGTGAACATTTCATCCAATATATTTATATCTTCGATATATCTCTTATTATTTTTCATCAAAATCAAGAACTTAAAGCAATATCTCAATAATTATCATAAACAACTGTATATTTAAATTCATAATATAATGTGCAAATTTAATCTAAAAACTTATAATAACAAACTCACAAGATGCGGTGCTAGGGCAGGATGTAGTAATTCATTTTTAAATGTGTTACCAATAGCATAACAAGCATTCCAGCGAACCTACACAATCACGAAACCAACTCTTGAAACTCAAATAAAAAAACTTCATGAACACAAAATCAGATCACTAACCTTGTCATTTTGGGAAAAGAAATCATTTATAATTTCACAAAAGAGGTTTAATGCATCTATTAAACATCAAAACAATAATTTGTAACTTGATTTATTGTCAGATAAAGAAAAAGCGTGGACATTATAAAACATAGAGACATCAAACCTTTTTGTCTCCTGTATTAATATTGTTGATGATAGCATCAATGCTGCGATTGACAACATCATTAAATCGATTCCTGGCTAGATACACATAACACAAATAAAAATAGAATAATAAATATTTATTGTTTTATATTATAAATATACTTATATAATATGTAAATTTTCTTTCTTTTCACTTCTTATCGCTTAATACTAACTTAAGTATAAAAAAGTTACTTTGCAACGGACAATAACTCGATAACACAGTATAAATTATATTTTGCTTCAATAATTATTAAAGTTATTTCTATCACAACATGAATTCCGTTTTAACGAACTGTTATTATATATACTTTTGAACGCGGATTGCTGGAAAATGCACTTATTGCATAAAGTAACTTAGCAATTTAATGTAATTCTGAAAAATACATTACATAACGCGAGTAAAGTTTATATAAGATAAACTATAATTACCTTCTTATATAAACAATATCTCACACTTAACCTTCAACTTAAGCACCCTACTAAAAGACGCAGCAAGTTAACGATAAATTAAGAATCAAACCTTGGGAATCAAACCTAGATCTGTCAGTTCAGAGTCTCTGACATTTCACTATCAAGTTCAAGCTAATAGTAACATAAAAATAGCAGTTTAAAGATGCAACATACAGAGACATTTAGCGGGTAGATATTGTAGAAGATTGCCTACAGCTCGTACTGCATAGCATCTAACTTTATCGCTATCTGAACAAAGCTTGATGACAGTGGTGAACACTTTATGTAGCAAAACTTCTGAGAAATTATCCATGAATTCAGCATCCGCATTTGATCTTGAATTATAAATTAAATTAGATTAAACTTAGATTAGAAGCGATTAAATCATATCCTATTCTAAGACAGAAAAATCGAATGTTTGCAAAGCATAAGAGACATATCAATATAAAGTCTTTATAATGTTAGGTCTCAAATACTTTGCTAACGTTATAATTCTTCCTGCCTTGAAAAAATTTGATAAAAAATAATTAATTAGTAATTAAATTAATTAATAGTGACATGTTTAACACCAGACAGATTACATCTTAACTAATCATTCAATTACAGGCAATTGAAAAACTAATTTCTCGCATAATATAGCTTCTCAACATACCATAACAAAGCTACGCTTCACAGTTTTAATTACAATAATATTGAGATCAAACAGATTAAGTATTTAATAATAGGATCAGACATCATATTGTAACGAGATAACACAAAATAGCAAGAAATCGTATCAAGGCTCTTCACTATTGTTAAAATGTTATCAAACATTTTGTTAATGTTATTAGTATTGGACAAAACTAATAAGAATTCAAGATAATGATGAGAATTACTTGTTGAGCAGCAGAGCATCAGTGAGATTACTCAAAGCTAAGGAAGCCTTCCAACGAACATTTAGATTACTCTCTACTTCAGTACAACCAGCGGTGAGCAACACATTCGCAATGTCAGCAATTAATGAGACATCCTGGAATACAGGCAAAAACTAGTGCTACGTAAGAATGTAGTTTTTAATATCACTTTAAGTGTCATCAAATCGAATTTATTTAAAGATAAGAGAACATTATCTATTTAAAGCAATAGAGTTAGATAAAAAGTTAGTTATCATATTACAGTCTTTATAACAAAGTATATTGCAATATGATCAAATAAAAATCAGTGACATAGCCATTAAACTAAGCGCCTAGCTGAGATGTTTTGACAAGAGCTTAATAACATTCAGAATTAAGGGGAGAGAGTACAATTTAAAATATGTTATTCGTTTTGTCGCACACGAAACAAAATTTCACTTTTGTCAAGCTCATGATTTAAATAACAATTAAGATATTAGTAATTTTCTAATCAAATTGTACTCTAATAATTGTACTCTCCTTCCTCATGCATTTCATTTAATGTCAATTTTTGGTTTAAAACGAATAGTTTCTAGATTAGAAAAAAAGAGGCAATGAGCAAACCTTCCTCAGACAAGCAAAGGCAATGTAGCAGCCCAACGCATTGATCGCAGATGCTCGTACTTTACTGTCTTTGTCTCTGGCTAAACCCATGAGAAGATCAGCGCATCTCTTCATGTCAATAATCTGATTAAATACAATATATCAATTAGATGTCTTTTCATAGCTGAACAAAACTTTAAGAAATAATATATCATATATCTATTAATACAAAATAAAAATATTGAAAACAAGATAAAAAGAACAAAAAGAGGTCAGACAGTGTTTATAATATACAGAAAAGTACCAAATGATGTATGCAAAAATAAAGACATAAAATAAGATTACCGGAAGTTGAATAAAGACACTATTAGGGCCAACATTGGCGAGACAGTCGCAGACAGTTGTACGAAGTGTAACCTCTTTGCTAATTGTTAGTGTGTTTTGTAATAATCCATTCAGGAGAGGGCGCCACATTTCAATTGCCTGTAATGATAAAACTTTTGTACGTATTAGATTGCTTATTAATTAAAGTCAGTTTCATTTTGTACACATAAGCTTAATAAAGAAGTAATATTTATATTATAAGCTAAATTAATAATTTATTGCTCGTAAAATCTTTATGTCAAAAATTTGCTAATATTAATGAAACAGAAATTTTAAATAAATTATTGAAACAAAGAGAACTAAATCTGAGATTTATAAATTCAACTTTGCGTACAAGAACCAATATGTCACACAAACAGAGTGGATTAACATAATATTAATTTATATTCACTGTATAGAAAGATCATTAATATTAGATGAGTACTGTAACTCTCTACAAAATACTTATTATTTTAAAAATCAATCAAGAAATGCAATAGAAATAAACATACTTGTTCAATATGAGCGTCACTTGAAGAATCAGAGGGCAAAAGTTGTAAATGATGCAACAATGTGCCACTTACTACATCAAGCAACTAAAAACAGAACAAAATATTTAAATTTTAATTGAATACTTCTTTGTGTTTTAAACATTCAGAAATAAGTTCATTCATTACAAGTTTACACACCAAGATACAATGTTTGATTTAAGAGAGTATAGCAGAATTTTTATTAAAGATTTTTGAAATAAACAACAAATGTTAATTTTAAGAACTAAAAAGTTGTTAAAAAACTCAATTCAAAAAATCAATTGCGTCTTATAAGTAAATGATGTATTAAATTAATAAAGCTACAATAAATGATAAAGCATTAAAATGACAAATAAAATTAATATATCATACAGACATATCTAAATTAACATAGCTATTTTAACGCGATAAAATAGCCCCATCAATTCATCGAATCACCCAAACCCAAACTAACCCTAATATTAACCCTAACACGAACTCTAACTCCAATATTAACCCTAACCCAAATCCTAGCCCTAACTCTAACCTAAAAATAGTTGAGCCGATTTGTGTGGGCCATTTTTACGGGTCATAAATTGTATTTTATTAAGGGTAATAAACAAAAAATAAGTAAAAATGTTGAACCTTAACACCATGTAGCTGTACAGAATACTCTGGGTCCAGCAGACAAAACTGAACAAGTTCTCTGATTAACTGCAAATGAGGTCTGCAAGAAAGATATAAATATAAATTATTATTTTTACTAATCAACAAACAGCAATTTAGGTTTTCATCAAGAATTTAAACTATTGATATATAAGGTTTTACATATATGATATCACTATTAAACATTCTTTTAAAAAAAGCAGAATAAAAATACTTTTTCTGGGCAAGACCAATCAATAAATAAAAATTTACAAATAAAGCATGGTTATTTTACATAAAATTTAAAATAAAACACCTTTACTTCACATTAAATTTAAATCTAATAACGTTATTTAATACATGTGAAATAACTTTAAATATAGTTTAGAAACAAAATAACAATAATCCAAACAAGCTCTTCCTTATTCATTATCAAAACAGGCATTTTAGTGATACACCATAAATTCCTCAATATCATTTCAAAATGAAATGATATTGAGGAATTTGTATCTATCACTAAAATAGATACAAATTCCTCAAAAAAGAAACAAAACCACAGTCTTACAAAGTAAGTATTCAACAGAGCCAATAATAAAACAAACATACCTCATAATCATAAAATATCCTTTTGCCAGCAAGGCAAGAACCTGGAGGGACTCCAAACGAACAGGAATCGGTTGAGCAATTACCCCACTCAATGACTCCAAACCTCTCAGAGTAGAATCATATATCTGCGGCGCAACATTTCTCACGCATAATCTAACAATCCAAGGCACATCAACACCAGCGTTGCTAGATTGAGGAGTAGCAGATCCCGATAATAACACAGGAGTAGAGGTTGGAGTAGCTGCATTACTAGAGTTTGTTTTATCAGATTGTGGAATTAATACTTTAAGACGAGATGAAGATTGATCAAGAGATAATTTATCGTCAATATCTGATGTTCTGCTGGAAGGACGTTGTGGCTGAATGATGTGAGAGACTTCCAGCAAGGGAGCGTGAACCGAGAAGACTTGTCCCAGACAAGTGAGGCAAGCAACGCGAATGTCTGAATCTAGAAATAGTTTTATGAGATAATAAACTTAACATCAACTTTCTTTATACACAAATAATCATCCAATGCATTTATTTTATTAATTTCAATTAGTATTGTAATAATCTACTTGAATTTTCTATGAAAGAACTAGTCATTTGAAATGTTTAAAGAATTCAGACATCGCTCGATGAAACAGACTTGACTAGAAATAGGTAAGTTGATAATTCACTAGATTGATACTGAATATTTACTCGCATACATTTTATCATATTATCCTCTTATTTACTTTCCAGCATATTTATATATCTGTTCTATCACCAACAGTGATTAGCTTTGATAATATCAATTATCAAATTTTCAGAATGATAAAAATATCGCTGAAGAACACATGCATGATTCCAGAGATCCTACATATTTACAGATTCTATACATACATGTATGTACAGATTTATTCAAATTTTATTAAATCACACAATGCTTTTACATTTAGTATCCACGACGTCATTATAACCAGATGACGCAATAGTCCAATGAAATAACTAGAATAACCGTGCGCTTTGCGCATTTTAACCGGTATATAGCTAAAATTAGTATTTTTAGTTAAACAGTCTCCCTCCCTGGAATCCACCAATAATGTTCCAGATATTGGATTTAATTGATAATAAAGTGAACACAAGCAAAAAACAGTACATCCCATGATGACTACATACAGCTGGATATTTACCTTTATGATATAGATGCGATCTAATTTTCCTAACAACTTTAGCGAGCAGTCCAGGTTTTAGTCTCTGATAGGGAACACTTGCAATCAACATTGATAAACACTACAAGTGAGCAGATAATTCTTTATTTAAAAGTAATGGTAATACTTTATTAAGTTAACACAAACTAATACTACTTTATCAATATATTCTACTCGTAAACGCACCATAAAGAAACATTTACTCGGATGATATAATATAACACGCAGTAACACAAAACAAATTACTGATGTAATTCATATTTGCTGTTTTAGATGCGTCATAAACAATTTACTGATACAAATAACATTAGCTGTTTTAGACATACAATATAATCACTACAACGCTTTAATTTTAACATCTGGATTACCGTATTATATAAACGATGTTTCATACAAAGCTATCAAAGGGTGCGGACTGCTAGCGATATAGCAAGCTTTTGTGACCATCGAACCCGATCCTGTCGGTTTCGAGTCCGACCAATTTACCAATGAGCTTTGACCTTTGTATATAGTCAGAGTTTATTACATTAATAATCCGCGTAATATTTTGCCTATAGATAAAAATTACAATAAATTATAAAGTGAAAAAATAAAACTAACTTTTATAGCTTGCGTTAGTAACATGGTGGATTCAAGATCAGGAACAAGTAAGCAAAGAAGTCTTCCGTGCATCTCTTTAATCATGTGACCAAGTGTGACGGAGAACGGTGTAAATGGTGCATTACGATATTGATCACTAATTAAACGCGATAAAAATGTGTAAAATTATATAATAGTATCTATATCGTACTTCTTAGATTAGCGGTTCTCAACCTGTGAGTCGTGACCCCAACTGGGGTCACATGAAAATTTGCCAGGAATCGCCTGAGACCTTCTGAGAATTAATTTTAATAAAAAACACTTTTTGTGCAATGTACATGCTATGTACGCGCTATGTACGCGCTATGTACGCGCTATGTACATGCTATGTACATTGTACATTGCACAATACACACCTCAAATGTAATGTTAAACATTTTATTCCTTCGAAAATATATTTTTAAAAATATTGACCAAAAAATATAGCAAACTGTTGTGCTGGGGTAGCCACTATATTAAAGTTATCATTGGGGTCGCCACAACTTGGCAAATGTTATTAACGGGTCACGGAATCAGAAAGGTTGGGAACTGCTGGCTTAGATTATAACAGTAACTAAAAATTATTAAGTCCAAATCATTAATTAATTATTAAGCGATTAAATTATTCAGTTAATTAGAAAGTAAAAAATCTATCAAAAATGATGATAAATAAAAACAGCACCACTCAAAGTATAGTCCAAGTAAATATTCTTAGCTAAATAAAAAAATTAAGAATATTTGTAAAAATATACATAATATATTAAATATACATAATATTCATATATATATATTTTTCAAGAAGTAAGAAAGTAAGTTATTTTACAAACAGTTAAAGTAAAATAATTAAAGAAAAAACATAAATAAAAATAAAAACTCAATGAAATGAAAATAAGTGTAAACTAACGCTTCTTCAGCGGCCTGTAGATACTGCTTTGATCCCTCAAGAATAGCGTACAAAACACTAAGAGCGGCGCAGCGCACCTAAAACATCAAACAACATCCAATCCTTGCGTTTTAACTCATCTCATATTGCCAAATCAATTCTGTGTCCTCTCCTATATGATGGCCCAATATTTGAGCCACAATGTAAAAATATTAATTGAAAACTGATCATTTTTCTTTCAACATACCCTTTAGAAGGTAATACATTTTTCTTATACAAAAATTCTGATGATACAGATGAATATGATTATAATCCAGATAGTATTATTATGTTACGATATAGTATGTTATATTATTATAGAGTATGATGATGTTTAATTTATTAATCAAGAGATCGATAAATAAAATGTTTACTAACTTTATGCGATGGATCGGCTTTAATGACAGAGAAGAGGGTATGTCTAACAGGAGAATTTTTATCAGTGTCTGATGTGTCAGGAATAAATGCGGACCAGTAGCCAAACATCACTCTTCTTTCAACAATCTTAAAACCAAAACATATATTTATATGTATCAATATATTTTAAAACCTTTACATTTAAGATCTAATGCTATATAAAGCAGCTAAAATATGTAATAGAGTATTTATTTACTTGTACTTTTTGCTGCTATCCATTTGTTTATATATTTCTTATTTAAAATAGATCAATAAAAATAACAACTAATAATTATATAGTTTTATTGCATGCGGGTTTGTAATTATTATACAATAAAAGTTTCTTCTGTTGTTTGTATTTCATGTTTTTGTACTAAATTAAGTTTTATAAAATTTCTGTATTTTATTCTAGAGATGTTGAACATGAAAGTAAAACTTTGACTTTCACAGATATTTTCTCTCCCTTAACCGAATTCCTGATTATTTCACTTTAAACATTAATGCATATCTCGGAATATATTATGAAGCCAATGTAACGCTAACCTTCACAAGACCATGCAAACAAGCCAGTGCGTGGAGTCTCACTCTGATCTTCAAATTACTTAACATTCTATTCGAAGGAGCACCTCCCACCATCTCTGTATCAGAACAATCTGAATCAGAACTGAATAAAATGTTTGTCGAAAATCTCTCCCCACCTTTTTTTACTCCTAGACTTTCATTCAGATCTAATCTTCCAGATTTTCTGTCCTCTGCGATTGCGCTACTTTTGTTTTTCTGACCTTTTTTGGCAGTGGATGGTAAGGATTTTTGTGGAGTAGCAAAATCAGACTGATGATTGATTGGGGTTGTTTCGACGGGGGCATAATGGGTGAGAGGGACGGAGTAGAGGCTAGTAGGGATAATTGTAGGTACACCGGACAAGCCGTATACTATATAGACCTAACACATTGTAATAATAAGTAACAAATAGAATGATGACACTTTTTTAACATTGTTTACATTCTTTAATATCATTTCTTTAATATCTTTTTATTTCTTTAACACCTTTTACATTCTGTCAACTGAGTTTTTATTTGCAATACTCGTTTGAACTATTGTATAAACTGTCTTTAACTGTTTTGTACTGTCCATACAAGACTGAATATTAAAAACAATTATAAAAAAATACAACGATGAAAACTTTCAGCAAATAATTTCTTAGACAGTAAAATAATAGCAGAAGTTTTAATGTTATTTTAATGTTGTATAATTCAATGTTTTTTTGATTTACAACACATTTGGTGAATTAAAGAAAATATAACAGTTTCTTTATAACGATTCTAATTATTATAGAATCTGGCACTAAATACAAAACTTTATACATATATGAAAATTTTGTACTAATGTATAATAAAAGAAATACAATAGCGGAAAGCAAGGAATTAAATTGACACGGAGAAATTACTAAATAATCTCAGATGTTTCTAATTATTGAAAAAGGGTTACTCTCTTCAATTAGAAGGAAAATGTTACATTTAAGAAATTAAATTCTAAGAATGTATTTAACATCCAGTAAAGATTCAATACCCAGCTCACACATGAAAGCATGTAACTACAGCCAGTTGTTACATAAAATAATTACAAAATTCGACTCAAAAGTTTCCCAAAATTTAAGTAAATACAAATCAAATAAACAGTAATATAAAATAGCACAAATAATATCTTACGTGCAAGGCAGCAAGCAGAGGTTCTATTTGATCAGAAGGAAAGACTTTACAACCGGATAAGATGTTAGTTAAACCATTCATAGCACTAACCAATATCTATAAGAAACAACGCACTCTAATTAAATACATTCAGATATAATAATTACTAGATTACTTCTAAACAAAAATACAGTAAATAATTAGATATACATAAGAATTGTTAAACTTAGATTCAAAATATATATTAAATATAAAAATAAATATAATATAAATGATGTAAATATAAATACACTATATTTTTTTATATCACATCAGCATAGCAGAAGTAATTAGTTACAGAGAATTAAAATTATATCACCAACATAACTACACAATTATATGATATCAACATTCGTTATCACTAGGTTTTTACGCACTGATATTAAAAATTCAGTATCATATTTCATCTAGCTTTAAAACAATATTACAATTGAATAGTCATACAAATGAATTATTTTCCCTTGAATATTAAATAATCTTTTACGTTGACATTAACGAGAAAATAAATAAAAAATAGCCACACAAACAAGCGCACAAATAAGCTAACAAGCGGAGAGATGCCGACTACCTTTGTTTGCATGATATCATCTATGCCACCAATACAGGGAACTTTTTGTAGAGTTTTGATAAAACAATTACTACAATTCTTCTGATGCTCGCAACTCAAATATTCCATTGCCTCTGATGAAGATGATCTATAATTTAAATAATAATACTAAAAGTCTTGTTTACTCAAAAATAAATATTACAATATACAAAGGAGCAAATGCTCTTGCAAAAATACGTAACCTATAAAAAATATGTGACATGAGAGTAACATATAAAAGAGTAAATACATTTTTATACAATGTGTCATCATATGTTTGAAAGTAGATGTTACAGAATGGTTTTAATTTCAGTCAAGGTGTACCACACTTTAAAACACTCCTAAAAATAAGAAATACTAAAACTTACTTAAATATATCACACAACACATTGTCGATGGGTGTCTTATAGTAATGAGTATTTTATTTGAGTTCACACCCGAGTCATCTGTAATATTATTTGGATATTCAACATTAATCATTTCGCTGATACACCGGCTATATTTCAGACAATTTTCTGTATGCAAAATTTTCTTAATTTGTCTAAAATTAAGTTTACAGTTAAAAGTACTCATTATGATTAAAACATTAATAAAAATATAAACCATAATTAAGAATGACTGATTGACAGCATTCCTACCTCACTGTTATGTTTTCTAAGCACTGAACGACTGATCGCAAAACGCTGATATCCATTGTGTCAGCTAAATGAACTAGTAATCCAGCAGATCCAAGCAAAGATTCATGAAACTGAAAATTGCAAAAAATAGCCTTGCTATATACAGTTATATACAAATAGCGCAAGTAAAAATAATGGACCTGTAGTTTAAGAACAAACCACATTTTGTCATTGACATAATGTCGTATCATCACAAACAATAAAATTTACAAGATTTTACTTATATATAACATCAGTATTTTAAAACTACAATAAAAATCAATGTCATGACCACAAAGTGCAGAAATTAAATAACAAATGAACTCATAACACAGTATGAGGTTGTCACACAAACATATATTAAATATTATAAAATGATTCTCTTACACAAAACAACACTAATTGTTTAAATTTAAAATAAATATACAATAATTTTTTAAACTCTAAATTCACTTACACAAATCGACTTTACACACAGCTGGACAAATTATTTCCGAGTCTGATATATAAAATAAATACAGACAACAATCACAAAACAAAAAAGCCCTTTCTACCTGCTTAGTTTTTGAAACATTATCGTAAAGAATCGTTGCAAGTGCGCGCGTGACTAGAGATAAAGTTCTTGTGCACTGATTTTCGTACAATCGCACTGCTTTAATAAGATACTCAACAACTGAATGAATATTACGCTTCAGTACCAGCTGATGAAAAAAACAAATTTAAATTAATAACTGATTACTAACTTCCCGAGTAGATTGAAAATTTTATTTTATTTATAAAATGAAAGCTAAGAGTCAAAGATCTGTGATCCTAGAACAAGGATTTAAAATTCAGACTCCTCTAAAATTTTATATAGATATAGAGAATCCAATGAAAATACAAAACACAAGAAATCTATAGTTCAACGTTGAGTTTAAAATTTATGAATATCAATAAATTTATCTTCAGTTTTTATCTTATAAATTCATCCTGCATACGTAACACTTGATCAAGTGTTACGTATGCACTTTAGTCTATGCCATGTTTTGCTTTTTCTTCATTTAGTCAATACTTTGACTAAATGAAGAAAAAGCAAAACATGGCAGAGTCTCCAATATCTCTAAGCCTTACGTCTGCATTTGATTCTGAGCGTTTAAAATTAGCGATTAGTAACATTATGGATAAGATTAACACTTATCCTAACCATATCAACTATATATGACAAAATTTATAATATTTTAGACAATTTTGACAGCTTTATAACTTTGGCAAATCATTTATTACAAGTTAAAAAATGCTACAAATAACATTGTAATAAAACAGATAATCTAATTTTTAAAAATACTAATAACTGCGTAAATGCACCAACGACGTCACTGATAAGAAAAATTCCTACAAAGACAGACAAATTCAGCCCACCTTCTGTTTATTGAGAACATTTTGAAGAAAGTGACAAAACTTGCAAAGTAACTCACTATTCTCAACCGGTATAAGACAAATGCAATCTCCTATCGCAATACCAACCATCTGAGAATATAGAAAATTGCATCAAAATTAACATTTTCTGCAGGCACAGTAGAACATTTTAAAATAAGCTTACTGCGTCTTCTACAAGATACATTAAGCTTATAACTATTGCAATAAAGTGACAAATTAACGATTCTTTAAAAGCAAATCTCTAAAAGCAATTGTAAAAAAATTTATGCAAAAAATTCACTAAACAATTGTTAACAAATAGATCTACTAAAAAATGAAAATGGCTACCAAACTAGTAATCAAAGTACATACAATCACTGATTATAGTAATTAATTAATTAATTAAACAAGTGTAAATAAATAATAAAAAGAAACTGATGAACAAAATAAGAAACACAGAAAAGGCAGTAGACCTAAATTAAGAGAAAAGCCACGAATCGACCGATTCCGAACATCAAATTTGATTAACTTTCTTACAGTTAACATTAATCTCACCAACTATCATCAATTAATTAACTTAATTAATTAACTTAATTAATCAATTAACTATCATCATTACCTTCCGTCAGTTTCAAACGCAACAAACGAAAGCAAAACCACACTACAATTAAAACGAGAGAAATATTCCAAAAATTAACAAAATTCCACATATTTTCGAACCTCATCCGTTAGAAAATTCGTGTAATAATCCAGCGCGTCCAGCTCGTCCAGGACGCGGCCGACTTCCCCCTCGGTTCCCTCCGTCCGTAACCTGCGCGCCAGGCCCCTCAGTCTCGTCGACTGAGTCCCGAACTTCTCGTAATCAGACCCAGCCTCGACTCGTCTCCAATTTGATACATTAGCCCCGCCCACTGGGGGCCTGGGTGAGGCTACGTCTGACCACGCCCCTTTCCCCCGTGGGTCGGATTGTTTTTGTATCGATGTTGTCATGATTTTATTTGTATTGAGCGATAACGTGAGATTTTATGACTAAATTAAAGTCAATTCTCCTAAGGGGAAAGTCGCCTAAATTCTCTTGCAAAATTGCGTTTCAGTGAGAATTATAATTGAAATTTATCTAAACAATATCATTTGTGAATCTTATACTATATACTATATACTATACTTATTTCTTAAATTCGCGTTTGGAGAAAAATATAAATTTAAAAGTTAACTTTAAAATTATTGTAGTTTTTTTATTTTAAAACTAAACTCCCGTAGAAATTACGTTTAAGTTTTTAAATATTACACGATTTAATCTCAACGTGGAATTTAATACTAAAACTACTAGCAAAAAGCTAGATTTTAATCTGGCGAGTTCGTCTAGAATTCTAGATGATAGTAGGCGAGTTGGGTGAATCCTCTCGATGAAAAAGTAAATAAACAAAACAAATATTTATAAAATAAACGAATGAAGTAAACGAAAAGTTATATTTTTAATTTTAATTAAGAAATATACATTATATAGCGTACCCTCATTCGGCGTAATACTAATATAAAATAATTTAATGATCTATTATTCGATGATATAAAATTTAATAATTAAGTATTGTAAAATGAAATAATACGCAAAATTAATCGAGTAAACTTAAAAGTTTATAAATATAAAGAAGGGGGAAGAGCGCATTTTGCAAGTATTTAATTGTAAAATGTCCAAAGTTAATATCTCAAAAGCTGCTGATAGATATTTCATCTGGAATGCAAATGGTTTGATATTTATTAATTCTCACCGTTAAATATAATATAAATTAATCGTATCATTCGTTTATTTTTACTTTATAACGATTTTTTTTAAATCGGGCGTTTATATGTCTATACGTGCGTGATTTTAGAATGCTGTACATAATAAATTGATTCTTGTTATTTATCTTATTATACATTATTTTCATCTACTTTTTCACGTAAAACTTGTCTCCGCATGCATTGAATGTCAGGCTCATGAATTTTGATAACTCCTATTTTATTCAATAATACATATACTAAAAGCAGGAAAGTTTTAGAAGAGATATTTCACATTTTCTTGGGGGCTTAGACCCTATTATCAGACCATATTAAGGGTCTCGAGAATTGAGAGGCTTAAACTGGCTCCGTGTGCCCATACCTGTGGTCATAGTGTTATTTGTTGACACAAATGGCACTATGCATGATTTGAATATGTGAAAATTACTCGTTTTTTATTCTCTAACTATTTATATTTTATATCTTGCCACTGCGTTGTTTAGATGCGTGTAAGGTTCGTCGTGAGTTGAGAATAGTTGGTTCCCTCGTAGGATGTTTACCTAGACAGCCTCTTCAGAATATTGTCCATGGATTGCCTCTAGAGCTTATCGATGAAGAAGTTGCTTTGCTTTTATCAAAAGGTGTTATTTGCCTATTGATAATAATCCGTACAATATAGCTTATATTCGTTTACAACTGTATACAGGACTTCTTAATTAATTATTGTTAAAGTCGTATAAATAATTTATATAAATCTGACTTCAAGAGTATTATTTTATTTTACAATGATTCTAACTCTAATGTATGCTAATATATTAATTTTTCTCGCATTTTGATACGGTTTTTGAAATGTTATATTTTGATTCTTTATTTTGTATCAATTAACGCAACATTATAATAGTATATTTATCATTGCGTATACAAAACAAAGATTATATCGTATTATCTCAACAAATTAGTATTTTGTGCTTCTTTTTGCTTAAATTACGGTAATGGAATATAGGGTGCAAAATGTTTAGATTGTTTTATTATGAAAATCATCGTACGCAATAATTCTATTGCCGGTATGCAAGATCAAAAGATTTTTAATTATTTTTGATATCAAACATTTCTGACCCTATTTATAGAAATTTCGTCATTTTATCATAATGTTATTGGATAAATTTCTATACATAGGGTCAGAATGTTTGCTAGCAAAATAATTAAAAATCTTTTGATCTTGCATACCGGCATATGTTATTATTTTAATATTTGTCTAAATATTAATGTTGTCATTTTTATTAGATCATATAATTGGTTGCTATTATAGGATATGCTGTAATGAATGAAGATCAAGATGCCATTAATAAAGGTGAAGATGATAACGTCAAAGATGAGACGAGTATGAAATGTGTAAAAAAGACCATGGGTATTAAAGAAGTGAATATAGCACAAAATTGTGAGAAAAGTTTACAAGGAATGAAAAGAAAATTTGGTGAAAATGATTCGTGTATTACAGCAGAGCCGGATAAGTTGTGTCCATTAGGTATTTTTGTTTGTTTTTGCTCGTTTTTTTCTATCGTTTGAAAGTGTTTTTATATAACCTTTTTTATATTCTGTGTACTCCTTTTAGATTCAACCGTTTCTGCTCATTTTTGACTCTTTTTGGTGGTATCGAGTCATTAATGCTATATTTTAAATTATTATCTGTCAATAAATACTTTTTTGTTTCAATGTGATGTTATCATCAAGTAATAATTTTAATAATTTATTTTCTATTTTTGTTTATTTTCTGCAGAATCTCAAAGTAGTGCCTCGGTAAGTATTGATAATACCTGCAAGCAGTTTTCAACTGATAGTTGCCGAGTATTTGCTCATTTTTATGATCTGGGTTTTTATCTGACCAGTGGTGGAAAGTTTGGTGGAACATTTCTGGCATATCCAGGTCTGAATGCTAACTTTTAATTAATGTTCAGTCATTTATTTCAAAATATTTGTTTTAAAATTTGCATTTAATTTTAAAAATGTTTATGTTGATGACAAAATAAAAAGATTCATTTTTCACAATCACAATCTTTTAGAAGTTACCAGATTGCTATAATAGCAATAATATATTTGTTTATTATATTAATAATTACGTTTAATAATCAAATAATCTTTTAATTCATAAATAATATATTAAGCTCATTAATAGACGAAATTATATGATTTCATTCACTCGCGGAAGTGATATTGCAAAGAAAAGATATTATATTAAATCATAGTTTATATCTATCAAGTATTGATTAATATAGTTGGAATAGCATTGCTGTTAACTATAGCAATTACTTTAGTAACTACTTTAGTAGTTTAATTACTTTTTGCATAAAGTTTTTTTTTTTTTATTGTTCAGGAGATCCATCACGTTTTCATAGCTTCTACATTGTAATGGTGGTGAAAGAAACCCAGTCACTGTCCGCACTTGAATTGATAAGATTAGGTCGATTGGGTTGTCAGGTTAAGAAAAGTGTCGTTTTGTGTTCCGTTGACTCGTTAAGTAAAGTTCATACAATTACTCTACAGTGGACTAAAATTAACTGAAATAAGTATTATGATAGTTTAAATATGCTTTTTTAAAAGTTTAAATACGCAATTAGTTAATGAACGCTTTAATGCTCTGATTTTATTTTACAATTTCGTTTTTATTTCAAAAGTTGAAATTTTATTTACTTCTGTAAAGAAGAAGAAAGAAGAAGAGTAATGATATATTAAAGGTTTTTTTATTAATAATCTTTAATACTATAATAAACAGAATATGTCATTTAGCATCACATTTTCAAAAAATGAATGGTGAAATAGAATCCTAAAAATAAATAAAACTTATTCTGTTATTCATATACTATCAGTATATGAATAACAAATTAGCTTCAACATATTCAACTGTAAAAAATTGAATGTTAAATAATGAACAATTTTAATTTTCTATAATGTTCGGTTTAAGATAAGAGTTACATATGACAGCGATATGTTTTGATTGCGAGCATTCGACTCGTTTAATAATCAATGAAATAATGAGCTAAATATAATTACAGGATTAATTAAATAATAAGTCAATTACAATAAAATAAAATATAAAATAAACTAGATATATTATAGTTTGTTTATTTATACTGCTGGTATATTTGATTAAAATCAATTTAATTCTCAATCTAATTAGTCTGCTCTTTCTAATACACTATAAGTAATCCAGTAAATAATATTAAAGATAAGAAATGCAGCTGGGAAACATTTTCTTGAGATCTTGTCCACTGTTCTTGCTCGCTTCTTGCTGATGTCCTGGTCAGGAACCTTTGCTGGGATCTCAACTTTCTCAGGTTCAGCCGAGTGACAACTCTAAATTGTACAATGAAAATAATAACATACTAAAATATACTGTAATTATTTATGTTTTTACATTGCAATACACTTATTGTTATAGAATATCACACTAGCGCATATTATATTATAAACCCTTTATGATTTATAATATATAGCGAATGTTCTAATATAGTATGTAATAACAATTTTGAATGATACAATTTCATTATCCTTGACTAATGGTAGTTAAAGTACTAATGGTACTTATTATAATATAGATTAAATAAAACACTAGATTTTAATATTGCATATATCCATTTTTTATTTTCTTTATGCAAACTTTATGCATAAAGAAAATAAAAATTATATGCAAATTTGAAGTATAATAAACGAAATAAAGTATAAAATAAAGTATATGTTTAATAAAGTATAACAAAAGAAACGTCTTACACAGAAAATTATAATATTCTCTAAACTAGAATCCTAAAATAGATGAACACAATTTATACCGGATTATCCGCTTCTCTTCTCCTACGGCGAACCGCATTCGTAAATGCAAATTCCTTCTTCATATTATATCTCTGCACGAACTTTGGACGGATCTGATGTCTCGATATTACATTAACCACCGCGTATTCGATTAGCGAAGCGAACACAAAGACCAGACAAACAATCATCCAAATGTCGATAGCTTTCATGTACGACACGCGAGGGAGGGATTCCCTGGCAGTGCCGCTCATCGTAGTCGTCGTCAGCACAGTGAGAAGACCTAAGGAAACGCGCGCAGGTGACGCGTCGATGTTGATCCAGAACGACACCCAGGATAAGATGACGACGAGGATGCTGGGGACGTAGACTTGGATGATGAAGAAGCCGATGTCTCGACGAAGGAAAAAGTTGACGGATAAACAAGGATATGAATCACCTGGGTATATGGAATATATTTATAAAATATTATTTGATGCGTGGGTTCAATTGGGTTTATGGAGTTTTATTCAGCAGTTGCATACAAGACATATGCACTATTGTTAATCCATAAAATTAAATTATTTCAAAAACATTATTATCTTAATACTTTTGAACAAAAATTTCATTTAGAAATTTTTAACTATCAAATTTTTTAAAACTGAAAATTATGGTGGTTATTTTTAGGCAAAATACTACATATTAAAATAAAGAATAACTTACAATAGTGCTGTGATTTAAATCTAATACTACACTAATATTTCTAACCGGTAGTATAGTTCTGTACACAGGATTTAAGTTCTTTCTTATCAAGACTAAACTGTGGTAGAAGAACCCTCTCATCAACATGGACTGCCATTTCAAGTCCATCAAGCCAGTCAAACTGCATCGTCTTCGTATTATAGCCGACTGTTGCAAAAAGAATCGGTGTAAATTTAATGAATTTATTCAGATATGTTACAGATGTTTCAGAAAATCCAGACTAGAGAATGAGATCTTAGTATTCGAGTAGCCATCAATAGATGCTAAAAACTTAGTATCATACACAATCTCTTTTATATGATAAAAAATGCTAAAAAATACTAGAGATTTAAGTATCACCAATATCAATTGTTATTTGTTAATTAAAATTCAGTCACGTAAATAAAACTAAGGTAACTCTTGCTCCTTAGATAGCTTGATACTTTTTCCTTGATGACATTTGAAAAGTTTCCTGTCTAACCACTTAAATACAGTTTACGATTTATTTTCCAAACATTCATTTGCGAATCCAGGGAGATAAGGATCACTTCTTCCATAGGTTTTACTTTTGGTTTTTAGAGTTCATTTGAAACTTGAGATTCCCGTATTCAAAATAATATTCATACAATCTCTTTTCCTTTGTTGGGAGAGCAAACAAGAAAGAAATGAGTGGCTACAAGTAAATAAATTCAATACTTACAACTTTCAAACATCATGGGACACGTCTGAGTGTCTAAAGGATATTCGTGCAGTTTCATTGGACATGACAGTGTTGCAGTAATTCTACAAGATAGAACCTATCTTCAATATTCAGTAATAATGTAAAATACAAATATGTAAAATACTTAGTAATAGGCTTATTATAAACTATCAATCTCAACTGTATTATTCATATATTTGTAAGGTGTATCGGGATTAAAAATTTGAAAGTATACAAATCCAAGCTTCAATAATTATTATTGAACGATAACAGCCTTTGAATTTTGTCCACAAAGATTCTGTATATAATAAATAAACGATATTCATTTGGATATTTTACCTATTTAAAGCAGATTAACTAGCTTACTTGACTGTATACCATACATGTCCAGTACTGTTAATACGCAGCAGTCTGTTTGGAACAGTAACATCGTGGTACGAAGCTTCCTTTTCATTTCGGAAAAAAATATCTGGCACCCACAGTTTTTTCCAGAAATTATCTTCCATTCTCATCTGGTGCAACTTGCCATCTGGTGACTTGAAAGCTAGTCTGGGATCTTGCCATGATTGTCGTAAGTACAAGTTAACAGCATAGTCCTGTACACGATAAGAAACTTTGGAATCTCTATTTAGTAATTTCATTTAGTAACAACAACAAATAAACATTACAATAAAATATGCCTTTTAAATTAAGATAATCTGTCTTTTATAATTGACTTAAATTAGTGCAATTACCATATTTTGTTCGCTAATAGAGTAAAAGCTGTTCACATGGATTCCAAGGTAGACCATAGTAGGACGATCTGTAACAAAAATATCCGTTAATTACTTTAAAATCTACAATGATAAAAATAAGAATGAGCGTTTCATTAATAATACTCATTCCAAGGCTATCATTTATGCTTTTTCACAGGATGCGGTCCGGGGGGGAGGGGGGAAATTACATGATGCTATAAGATCTGCTATTTAGTACTGTATATTATTGTTAGTTAACTTACCAACGGTTGGTGGATCTTGTTTTAAGTATCCATCTAATAACTTCTTAGTTATAAGATACTGACTTGATGATCAAACAATATGAAATACAAACAAAAATGACACAGGTTAATGTCTACAGAGTAGGCCAGAATACGACAGAAGTAAATGAAATATTGAATAATATCATAACTGCTTGTACTATGCTAAAAGTGATTTTCTAGTAATTTTAGCATTCAGAAATAATGTTGAATGAGGCTTTATATTAGGTAACCATAATTCTCAACATTAAAGTAAAATTAGTTAACTTGTAACTTGTATCAAAAACATGATAATTAGTATAGTATTTATAGACTAGTATTTATAGACCAAATTCAAAACTGATTTTTGAAATTTTGTCGATAATGGGCATCAAATAATAAAAGTTGTCTCCCTGGTCTATTTGGCAAACCAGTCCAACCATGAGTTTTAATCTAAATATTTGAGTTCCTGATTGTCTGTACATTATAATATTATAGAATATCTTACCTGGAATGTGGTTTAAAATTCGTGCTGCTGTTCAATGCAACAGCTGAATATACATCCAATGCACAAATAAATAAGTTAAGTAAAAAAATCATCGTTTTAAAATTAAAAGCCGATTAAAAGCGATAGTTAGCTGTAATAAATTCTTACGTATATGTTCAGTATCATATAATATATAACTGCACGTTTCTCAAACTTAGTTATACCTATGATTTTAGTTATTGTTTCAAGATAAATTATTTAGAAGGATCCATACAGTAACAGTATGCATCAAACACGACCGATTGAATGAATGCATCATAGAGAATATGCTAAGTTAAAGTTTTGCAGCAACTTCCAGGACTGCTGCAGCAGCATGATTGTAGGGCCTTGAAGTAGGCCTACATCTGCGTCAAAAGCAAGGATTAGCTGCAAGCTGAAGAAAATAAATCTTGAATGATGAGTTGGCCTAAATGCAACTCAGCTACTATAACATGTGCAATAATTGTTTACTTTTTCGTTCAGACCGCAGCAGCTATGAAAAATAGCTTAAATAACAATGTAGCTTCATCATATATTCATAACGGCATCTTTACAACTGAAAACTGCAGCCTTAACCATAGCTTTAAAAATTTAATGATAAGTGTAGGCTACTCGAGACTAAACGGTCTCTACTGAATCTAATCTGTCGCCACACAGACGACATGTACCCGAATTATAATTAATATTGCTTCTCTGAAAACGATTTAAAGATTGATTTTACAGTGCCGGCAGGTGCCACTAGCACTACCATTACCTACATAAGCCCCGCAAGTCGGTTTGAGGAACATTTTTTGCAACAATACCTTGTTTGGAGAACATATGTCTACTTTAAACGTGAATAACTCTAAAATTAGACAACCAATCAGAACTATTTCAATGACCTCTATAGCGGGTCAACGACCTCAATAGCGGGACAATGACCTCTATTGAGAGTCAATGACCTCTATGGCGGGTCAATGACCTCTGTAGCGGGTCGAGGTCATCTGTAGCGGTCAAAGCCTTCTGTAGCGGTCAATGCCTTCTGTGGCAGATCAATGACGGGTCAGTGACCTCTATAAAAGGTCAATGACCACTGTAGAGGGTCAATGACCTCTGTAGCGGATTATTTACCACTGCAGGAGGTCAATGATCTCTGTAGCGGGTCAATGACCTCTGTGGCGGGCCAAGGACATCTGTAGCGGGTCAATGACCTCTGTGGAGGGCCAAGGACATCTGTAGCGGGTCAACGACCGCTGTAGCCACTGACACTGTCAATGACCACTGACCGGGTCAGTGACCTGTGTAGCGGGTCAATAGAGGATCCATAGAGGATCCATAGAGGGTCAATGACCTATATGGCGGTCAATGACCGCTATATAGCGGTCAATGACCGCTATACCGCTATATAGCGGTCTATGATCTCTGTAGCTGAGTAAAAATCTCGAGATGGAGTTCGATTTCGAGTAAAAATCTCGAGTTCGAGTTCCAGTAAAAATCTCGAGTTCGAATTCGAGTAAAAATCTCGAGCTCGAGTTCGAATCAAAATCTCGAGTTCGAGTAAAAATCTCGAGCTCGAGTTCGAGTAGAAATCTCGAGTTCGAGTAAAAATCTTGAGCTCGAGTAAAAATCTCGAGCTCGAGTAAAAATCTCGAGCTCGAGTAAAAATCTCGAGCTGGAGTTCGAGTAAAAATCTCGAGCTGGAGTTCGAGGAAAAATCTCGAGCTCGAGTTCGAGTAGAAATCTTGAGCTCGAGTTCGAGTAAAAATCTCGAGCTCGAGTTCGAGTAAAAATCTCGGGCTTGAGTTCGAGTTCGAGGAAAAATCTCGAGCTCGAGTTCGAGTCGAAATCTCGAGCTGGAGTTCGAGGAAAAATCTCGAGCTCGAGTTCGAGTAAAAATCTCGAGCTCGAGTTCGAGTCAAAATCTCGAGCTGGAGTTCGAGTTCGAGTAAAAATCTCGAGCTCGAGTTCGAGTAGAAATCTCGAGTTCGACTTCGAGTAAAAATCTCGAGCTGGAGTTCCGAGTAAAAATCTCGTGTTCCAGTTCGAGTAAAAATCTCGAGCTCGAGTTCGAGTAAAATCTCGAGCTGGAGTTCGAGGAAAAATCTCGAGTTCGAGTAAAAATCTCGAGCTCGAGTTCGAGTAAAAATCTCGAGCTCGAATTCGAGTAGAAATTTTGAGCTCGAGTTCGAATAAAAATCTCGAGCTCGAGTTCGAGTAAAAATCTCGAGCTGGAGATCGAGGAAAAATCTCGAGCTCGAGTAAAAATCTCGAGCTCGAGTTCGAGTAGAAATCTTTAACTCGAGCTCGAGATTTTTACTCGAACTCGAGCTCGAGATTTTTCCTCGAACTCGACTCGAGTTCGAGTAAAAATATCGATCTCGAGTTCGAGTAGAATTCTTGTGCTCGAGTTCGAGTAAAAATCTCGAGCTCGAGTTTGAGTAAAAATCTC
>JAQIXG010000385.1:0-34213 GCA_034700105.1 Oconnorella tubifera
CATGAACCCAGAGTCTCAATCGCTATGGGAACGAACTCGTGCGAGGTAGCAAAAGCGGCGTACTTGGACTGCTTTTTTGACTCCGCTAAAGCTGCCGCTGCGCCCGACTCTTCTGCCGACCTCTTCACGTATCAAGGCGCTAACGTGTCCGGGCATGTGGCATCCCAAAGAAGGCATCTGCCCTTCGACCATGGTATTATTTTTTTATTTTACTTGATTCAAGTTAACAAAGTTTTGTCAAACTTTAGTAATTTTTAACATTTAGTTAATGTTATTTAAATAACATTTACTGTTTGTTAATGTCATATTAACATACACTGAACATCATTTCAGTTATACATTACAAGGTCTTGTTTCATATAGAAACAATGATTTCTAATTATTCATATATAGTATTTATTTAGATTTATTTATATGGTATTTTATTTACACTTATTCTTACTTAGTCAATTTGTATGAATTTAAAACTATTTTATGTTGTAAAGGATCAAGCAAGGAACAATGAGACTATGTTAAGTAGACCACTTTCAAGTCAATCTTCACCTTATAAGGCAACCCAGTCAACTGCTGCTGGTATTATATTTATAATATTAGACCCAAGTCACTTAATTTTGCAAAATGGTTAAAATTTGTCAAAATTGGTTCTATTTTGTCCCATTATGCCTATGACTTCAAATAAAGATTGTTTTAACGTTATAATTTTTAAAGTCAATGTTACGTGTATAATTTTTTTTCCAGAAAATTATCCTCCCTCCCACCCCCCCATGCATCGCAGCAATACGTCCGTACTTCCCCGTCGCGTCAACGGGTCAGAGGTCATGAACCGTTCAGAGGTCATGACCCGGGCAGATTTCAAACCAGCCTTCGTGTATGACCTACGGCCTTTATCAGCAGAGCAAAGCTATATCACGCCGATAAGTGAAAGAGGTTACAACCTGACAGGTTGTAGAAGACTTGAGAGGGGGAGGGGTGGGGGAGAGAGAGGAAGGGCTGGGCGGGAGAGGAGTGGAGGGGAGGGGGGAAGGGTTTACAGTGGGAAAGTTACTAGTGGTAACAAATCTCTGCCGGTTTATGTTCAAGGTAATTTAATAAATTATAATAAATTTAAAATTTAATAAATTATTTATCGTAACACAAAAATGAAGTTTAATGTCTATCTTACCTGATGTTTAATTCGGTCTCTTGTTAAAGGGCGCAGCAAGTAAAGAAAAGTTAAGTATAACATTAAAGTAAATTTGTGATTGAAATTACAGACCTACTAGCTATTGAATTAAGCTTTTTGCTAAAGATGCAGCGTGTTAATAAAACGATATAAAAAAATTATTATAAGATTCAAAGTTTTGTATGAAAAATAATACAAATGCTTTTGCTGATGTAATTTTTACGTTAAAACACAAAATTGACATTAATTAAATTTTTAAAATAAAATTGAGGTTTAGTGTAAATGTTGTAATTATGCAGGAGACCAGACCGCTGCCCCTCCGGCAGTGCCGGTATTTGTACGCACAGTAGAAGAGAGAGAGGAAAATCCTGAAAGAATGAATCTAGATAGGTTAGTTAAAGATTGTTTTTATTTAAATTATTAAGTTCATTAAAGGGGGCAGCAAGTTAAGTTTAATGTCTGGATTATCGTATTATTTGAAAGGCGTCTTAGATGTAGCTGTCAATTAAAGTCTCTTAGTAAAGAGTGCAAGAAGTTAAGTTTTATGTCTGGATTACCGTATTATATGAATGATGTCTCAGACATTGCTGTCAATTTAAGCTGATTGATTTTGGTTGAGTTATTGATTTACTGACTAAATGATTGACTGACTGATTGATTGACCGTTTGATTGATTGACCGTTTGATTGGTTGATTGATTGATGTATTGATTGGTTGATTGATTGATTAAGACAGCAGCTGACATCCTGCCCTATACTAGAGAATGAAGCTCAACTCCGTCTACTGAACTATGAACACAATTTGATTGAACGAATAGAACGCTTGGAATCTATGTCAAGACTGATTTTCTTGGATTTCTTTGATAATAAATTAGAATTCATTTCCGGTTTAGAATCACTCAGATCTCTAAGGGTTTTAATGCTGGGAAAAAATAGGTAAATAATTTTTGTTTTCATGATTAAAATATAACATATTTGATTGTACATTATGCAGAATTTAAGTCGTATAAAGTAAATACAATCATGTCAGGCGTCTAAAATACTTAACTGTTATATTAAAAGTAATATCAGTTCAAAAGTTACATCAGCACAAAAGGGTTATTAAACTATCAATTTTAAAATAATTTTGATAAAGATTTTGGTAAAAGTGGCTAATTTTTCATTTATTAATATTTTTAATAAAGTTTTTTGAAATATTAACATGTTATATTGATATATTTACTGGTTTAAAATGAATTATTAAAGGTAGCTGGAATACTGTTTTTATAAATTAATATTGAAATTATATTGGTAATATTACGATAGCGATTTCATTAATAAATCAATGCTATGCTTTAATTCGTATTGTAAATTTAGAATAAGGAAGATTGAAGGCTTGGATACTTTGATTAAATTGGACGTTTTGGATTTACATGATAATCAGGTAAAGTAGTGATTGATTAATTGATTGATTAATTAATTGTTTAATTGATTGATTAATGAAAGTAAGGATTGATTGATTGATTAATTTAATTAATCAATCAATCATTGATTATTTGATTGATTAATAAAGTAATGTATTAATTTGCATGCTGATTGTTTAATTGATTGATTTTCTGACTTATTGCTAAACTAATTGACTTCATGATTGAATAATTGATTGTTCGATTTTCTCAATCGATTCATTATTAGCTGATTGAATTTAATTATTTTATTTTATTATTTAATTGATTAAATATCTGATTGTCAAATTAATTAACAAGATGACTGATTGATTAATTATCATAATTGATAATTTGCTAATTGATTGCTGAATTACCTCATTGATTGATTTATTCATTAATAGATCAATTTCAATTATAAACTAAACGAATTATTTTCTATAATTAGATAAAGGTCTTAGAGAATGTGGGTCATTTGAATTGCTTGAGAGTCTTAAACCTGGAAAATAACCTAATAGAATATGTTGATAGAAATATAAGAGGAATGATTCTATTGGCTGAGCTGAATCTTAGGCATAATTCTATTCGCTATATAGTCAGTATTATCATCATCATCATCATTTATATAATGATTAAAATATTTAGTTATTTAATTGTTTTTTTATCTTTCTTTCTAATGTACACTTCTCCTACGCTTATAAATAAAAAAAATTTATCTAATTTTTCTTCTTGATGTACCCTTGTCTCAAGCCTTATTATTATTCTCTGCAGAATGATGTTGATACTCTGCCAAGTCTACAACGTTTGTTTCTCAGCTACAATTCTATTTCTTCGTAAGACTGTTCACTTTTATCAACTTTCTGTTATTAAATAACAATTTAATCATCGAATTACTGTAAAAATGATAATAAAATAACTATTTCATAAAATACTATTAAATAAAATAAATTTCACGGACTCTCCTGCTCCGCTCACTCGAATAGCATAGTATTATTCCTGCAGACCCTTCCGCTTTAAACAAAAAGAAGACAATTTCTTTGATTATCGTTAGGTTAGGTTAAGTTTTTTCAGATTCTAGCACTCGTCCATCCCAGTCCATGGGCGGGCTTTCCATTTGTTTAAACATATTTCTATAAATTTTACTTTTAAAAACAGTGTTGTCGCATTTAAAATTGAACCCGCAGCCTTTGGTTCCGCATCCCAGATTGTTAACCACTAGACCAAAAAACTTAAATTCTACTTTAATTGATGCAAAAGTTTGTTTATAATTCAATTTTATTTTAGTATTTAAGCGCCAATGGCTGCAAAAATGATTATGATTTAGATTAATGCTAAAGCAAGATACTTACTTTAGCATTAATCTGTCATTAAAAATAAATAATTATTAGTTTATAAGACTTGATATCATTGGCTGCAGGTTTGAAGACATCGCCTGTCTGGCTAACTCTGTCAGCCTATCAGAGCTCTGCTTAGATAATAACCCGATCGCGACTGACCAATCGTATCGCTCGACAGTTCTGTGGAATCTTCAGCCAATCAGGCAGCTTGATATGAAACGCGTTACGGTGTGCTATTTTTAGATTTCGGAAAATTTTACAATTGAGTAATTTGTGAATAGTATAAAAATTTGAACTCGGGTTATAAATAGATTTGAAAAATATTTAATCTGTTTATATTTTATAATCTAGTTGTTTCTTATTCTTGTTTCCCTTGAGTCAGGAAGAAGAACGAAGGATTGTAGGAGTCGTAGGAAAGAGAGAGGAGGAAAAAAGGCGGGAAAATTTACGTCTTGCTGTTGCCATGGTAACATCCTTAAATTTTGTTTAAAAGCTGAAATGCATCAATTTGCTTTTTAAATTCTGAGATTTGTTTTTTTTGTATATAAAATTTTGCTTGCTACGCCCTTTAGCAACTAGTTCAGATTAATTTTTGTTATTAATGCTTATCACTTGTTGCACCCTTTAGTAGGATATTTAATTTAGCATTATCTCAAACAGTAACTCGGTTGTTTAAAATTAATTACAAAATTAGCACACAGTAGAAGTTAAACAATCCCGAATTATAAGAGACTCTGTAAAATTATACTGGTTTAGGAAAAACGACTCAAGGTTATAAACAACGCTCAACTTCGATGGGAAGCTTGTCAAAGTTCACAAGGTCATTTAGGTCAAAGTACACAATGTTATTTAGGTCAGAGTTCACAGGGTTCAATAGAGGCCTGGCCACTTATTAGGCCGGGAAGTTCGGCTCAGGAAATTCGAGCAAGATACATTGGCACTGTGCCGAATTCCGAAAAATCTGAAGATCAGCGGCCATCTTCAAATGATTCCGGGTGCTCGAGGTTTCTATTTTAAATTTTTTTTAAGTTTGTGTAATGTCACATCAGCACAAATTTAATGACTCGCTGTGAATTGTGTGTGTAGAAATAAAGTGATGAGTGAACGCTTGAGTCTTGCAGTGCAGTAAATATTTGGAAATGACGGGGGTGAGGGAGGCAAGCGCTAAGTAAAAAACTTTAATTTATTTTTATTTACAAAGGAAATTTTAAGTTATTTGTTGTACTGCTCGTGTAAATTAATTATATTCTCTTGATTCACTCGTAAGTGATGAGTTACTCAAATGGAATCACTCACTCATAAGTGATGATTTCACCCAATTAAAATTACTCTCTTTAATTACGAGTGACCCAAATAATTACTTCCAATCATTATTATTATTAACGATTCAATTTATTATATTACAAAAAATGCGTAATTTTTTTATAAATGTTTAGCCGTCAGACACCAAGGCCCGACGACCCTGACCCTATATCGCCCTCTACTGTCCGTGACCTTTACGCCAGTTGTCAGCCTTTGACCTCGGACAGTTTATCAGAGATACAGGGGGACAGTTTGAATCTGTACGGCCCCGGCAGTGTGGAGGCGTTTGATAAAAATTGGGGCCTGCAAGCAGCAGGGGCAGTCAATTCTGTTCAATTTGAATTTGTAGAGTTTGAGTTGATAGCGGGGGTGCTGCATAAAATAAGGATCAGGTTTCCAAATGTTACGGTAAGACTGTGATCTGTAACGTTCCTTAAATTGCGGCAGGTTTTTTATTGCGTTTCATGAATTGCATTTTTTATTGCTTTTTTTGTTTGTGTACGGTTGTGTTTCTTAATAAGTTTTTTGATTGTTTCTTGATTTGTTCCTTATTATGTTTAATGCTTTTTCCTTCTCATTTCTTATTTGGTTTCTTGTAATTTTTGTTTCATTGCTTGCTAAATTCTGTTCTTTCTGATCATAACCACCAGGTCCGTGTTTTAGTTCTGTGAGCCTTAATATTTCACAAACTGTTGCACCCTTTACTAAGACTCTTAATTCACCATCTTCTTCTGAGACTTTATTTATAAGCGATAATCCAGACGTTAAACTTCATAATGAGACGTTAAACTTCATAATGATATTAAATTACATTATTATAAATTGCGAATAACATTGAAAATAAAAAAAATGAAAGAATTGCTTTGTTTCATGTAGGCTTTAACCTTTGGGACTACCAATATTTCGACCTTGACCCAGTTAAATGCCCTTGCGACTGTTAGACGTCTGGATAGTTTGCAGATTTCACCGGAAGGGAACAAAATCACGCAGTTTCCTTTCTGGAGAGAGTACCTGGTGTTTCGTTTATCGCATTTAGGGTTAAAGAAAATCAATGGAACTGAGGTGGGTTCTTGTGTTATTGCTTTTGTGACACATCATCACAGATCTTTAGATTATTTAGTAATGTCTTAGTTCTTTACTATGAAATGTTTGGTTAACTTATTAATGAAGTTGTTTACTGTGAAAAGTTTGGCTGTTAATAGTTATAAAAAATTTGATTGTTATCGTCACATCCGCCCGAAATTTTAGGTTATTTAATTGTAAACTGGATGATGTCTGTTCAAATTAGAAATAAATTTTGTAATTAAAATACGCTTAAATTTCATTGTAATAATATCTTGTATTTATACTGATATTTTTGTTAATATTTAAACCAAAACTATTTTTTTAATTTTATTACCAGATTAGCTCAACAGAGTTGAGCGAGTCTGAATTTCTGTTTGGTTGTCTGTCTAATTGTATGTCTGCTTGTCTTACTCAAGCAAGGTTATCCACACTGCTTGCAGATAAGTAAGATTTAAATAATCATTTATAAAAATTTAATAAGTTTATTGATAGAAATTTGATTTTGGTTCACATTGCAATTTTAGTTAAAATTTATTTTTATGAAAATAACACAAAAGTTTGAATAATATTGACTTCTTTAATGAGATGATTAATTCAATGTCTATTCCAGTCTCTGTATTTGAATCACTCGTTGCACCCTTTAGTAAGACGCTTAATTCAATAGCTATCAGAGTCTCTGTACTTGGATCTATCACTTGTTGGACCCTTTAGTAAGATGCTTAATTTAACAGCTCTCAGAGTGTCTGTACTTGGACTGTATCACTTGTTGCACCCTTTAGTAAGACGCTTAATTTAATAGCTATCAGAGTCTCTGTACTTGGACTCTATTATTTTAAAAATGTTTTATTATAATTATATTACTGTTATTAGAAAGAAACAAATTATTCCTGAAGAAAATACAAAAACTTCAACATCTGATGCCCCTGTCAAAATGGGGCCCGACAAAGGGGAGCCCCTGGGAAGGACCGTTTTGTCATACACTACCCCCCATATTGTTTCTCAAAAACTAAAAGTAAGACTATTTATTTTTTGACAATTTTACTTTCAAATTACTATATTTTATTGTTTTTTATTGTTGATCTAATTTTATTATTTTATTTATTTTATGTACATGGTTGCTTTACGTTTGTGGCTTAGTATTTAGAGCACAGGACTTGGAAGCAAAGTGTTCCAAGTTCAAGTCTTAGACTGCTTACATTATTTCTTGACTTGCTGCGTCCTTTAGTATATTAAACTTTTTTTTATATTTTATCAGTTTGCGTTTAATAGAATTTTACCTGCAATCAAAAAAAGATCGTCAGATTTTAGTGAATTTTAAAGGGTGATGGGCGGGCCCTAAAAAATTATTTTGAAAATTGTAAAACAAAAATTGATAATTTTATTCGAAATGAACTACTGTTGTACTTTTAATAAAGATTTTGAAACGTATACGATTGGTCAATGCATTACAGGAGGCGGAGTCTAGAAGACAGTTGGCACGTAGCCAAGTCTCCGCCCTCGTGACGTCAGCTGTCCAATCGGCTTCTTCTAAGGGTCAACTGGCTGGTCGATGGGGGGAAGTGCTTAGTTCATTAGTCAGGGGGGCGGTAATAGACATTTGGGACACTAGGGGGTTCACCAGGGGGCGCTGGGAGGAATTTATCAAGGGAGGGGGGAAGGGGGAATAAGTTTAGGAAATGAATAGCGTTATTTATTTATATTTAAGCATAACATCAGCACAAATGCATGTATTTACTGCCGTAAATCACAATGATATGCTAACGTGACACTAGTTCTCTTCCTCCTGGATTGTTGGAGAAAACTTGAATTGGTGTTGGGGGGGAGGGGGCAGATCTAAAGAATTTTCGAAATTTAGACAAAAAAATGAGAAAAACAATTGAGAACAGTTAGATGGAGATTTTTGTTTCATCCTTCCCCATATAGTGTGAAAAGAATTTACAAAATTGATATTAAAAGAAGTGTTCATTTTAACGCGATTTCATAAATTTATTTCTTTGTTGTTGAACGTCACATCAGCACAAATGCGTCTATTTAGTGACGCGTTGCTAACAGCGTGTGTAGAACTCAAGTGATGAGTGAAATCTTGAAATCACTGTAAAATCTTCAGTGAATAATTTTACTTTAGTATAAAACTTTAATTAAATTTTATTCCCAAAGGAGAATTTATATAAATGAGTAATTAGTATTTCGTTAAGTATAACTAGTTTAAGATATCAGGGTTAGGATTAGTCTAAATTATAGTTAGGATTTGTAACTAGTTTATTTAATTTTATTAAATTCACAAAATCATTTTCACAATTTACAAGATTAGAATAAATTTCAAATAAATGTATATTCAAATATTTGTTCCCAAGTGTCTACTTTCTCCTAAGCGTTATTTGATTCTGAACTTCCATTCTATTATTAGCAGCGAATCAAAAAGAAGATAAATAATCCTCTGACTAAATCTAACCCTAATCCTAGCACTTGATTTAATAATAATTAAATAACTAATATACACTGTAATATAAAATTATGAAAGCCGAAAAGTAAAATTGAAGAACCATTTTACTGTAATAAACTAAACCCACACCTTAACCCTAATTTAACGTTACTTAACCGTACCTAATATATTTCATGAGTGACCCAGAGTTAATTTTAGCTATTAACTTAATATAACTGAACTTTAACTATAAGTTCTAACACTGTGAACAGACTTTTTGTGCTGATGTGACATTCATTTGAACTCTACACGCTAAAAATAGAATAGTGCGCTCAGATTCAAATTATGCATCACTGACAAATGTTAAGAGTTTCTACAACTAAAATTCGTCTCATATTCAAAAGTTTCCATGTTACCATCACCATTTTGGTAGCCTACCAAACACCTTTGGTAGGCGTTTCGTAGGCAATCTTTCGGTAGGCTACCAAGTTGCCAAAGTGGCATGCAACCAGTTGAACTCTGATCTCACTGAAAACAGGAATAAAAAATAGAATGAATTAAATTTAAACTTAATATCATTTAATAAATTAATACAAAGAAGATATCCGTATTAGATTTAAAATAGTGATAATAATAATGATAACGATGATAATAATGATCTTCTATGATGATGTTGATAATATTGTTACAAGTCTAAACACGCATCCATAGCAAGTTATAGTTAGTAACAAGCCCCACCCCTCTATTAAAAATAATGCATTCAGCTCATTTATTTTATCCAACCTAACATTAACTTAATAGCCATTATTCTAACCCTAACCTCAACAGTTAGACAGTAACTAAAGCTTCTAATGTCTGCTAAATAACATTGATCTAGATTGACATAAGCTGCTGGGCTAAAGGGGCAGGTCTTGTTAAAATCAATACCTAGCTACAGATACCAATATAAATCTATAGAGGGCCTTACATTTTACTACCTAGGGGGAATTCCCAGGTTATTCCCAATCATCATCAAGATCCCCGGGGTCAATGTCCTAGAAAATAAAAGAACTCGAACTAAACTAACCAATCAGAATTAAGAGCTATAAATAGAAATGAATTGACCAATCAAAACAAATAGAATATTATTAACCAATCAAAATAAAGAATGTAAATAGAATATATAAACTGACCACTCGGAATAAAGAAATAAGTAGAAATTAACTGACCAATCAGATAACAGAACTATAGAAAACTAAATTAAAATTGACTAATTAAAATGACGATAAAAATAAAATTTAACTTACGAATCATAAAACAGAATTATAAAGTATAATAATTGACCAAAATCTGAACAAAGAACTATATAGAAGCAATCAATCGAAACAGAAACACTATAATTATACTGACCAATCAAAGTAAGAACAGCAAAATAAACTATTAAATAAATTAATACTTTTTTCTAATTAATTCATTATTCTGATTAAATATATTACCGCATTTTCATCCAGTTTAATATTCTCTAAATCCAATTCCAGTTCTTTCTCCAGCTCCTCTATCGAAGCCCCTCCCCCTCCAGCCACAGTGAGCGGAGCCTTCGCTACCGTGGTCGGGGCCTTCTCAGTCTGGGGCGGGGCTTTCTCTGCCAGGGGCGGAGCTTTCTCAGCCTGGGGAATGTCTTTAGTCACGATGGCAGGAGTTTTTTCAATTTTTGGAGCCTGGGGGAGATTAACAGGGGGGGTGGTCAATTTGGGGGGCTGGGAGGGGGGTGGGGGGGAGGAGGGAAGTAAGGAGGGGGGTGATTTAGAAGTGGGGTCGAGAGAAGCTTTGTGATTGGCTGATGAAGGATGGACCAATCTCTCGACCCGTTCTATTTGAGTCGGTTTATTATCCGACGACATCTGGTGAATAAAAGTTAACTATTATGTTATTTTTTATGAATTTGAATTTTGGTTTTGATTATTCATTGACGTCACATCAGCACAAGAAGGTAATATAATGATAAGTTGTGAATCGGACACGTACAAACCAAGTGATGAGTGAATATTTTGTATATTAAGATGAGTTCTATTTATTCGCTTGCCCCCCCCCCCCATCATTCCCAAAGAAAAATCATTTACTGCGCTGCGTTAAAAATCAAACGTTCACTCATCACTTGATTTATACACACACAGTTCACAACTCATTCATAAATTAACGCATCCGTGTTGATGTGACGTTAAACAACAAACAAGTAATTCAACGCTTGATTATTGCACACCCAGTTCATAACAAATAAATAACTGAAATATATAAAACAAAAAAATACTTTGTTTACACAAGTCTTTTGTGCTGATGTGACATCATTAAAAAACAAACACTGATTACCTCAGAGGGTATTTCAGGGCTAGGGGGCGGAGTCTTGGTGGCCGCTCCCCTTTCTTGTTCCTCTGGGGGCGGTTCTCTATATGTAAATGATCCGTTTGATTCTGCGGCCAACATTTCATCAACAGGCTGTCTCTCATGATTCATCTATAAATAGATCAATTAATTAAATAATTAATTATGTAATCAGTTAAATTAGGCGTCTTATTAAAGGATGCAACATGTGAAGTAATCATAAATTGCAATGGAATTGAACCTGGAACCAAATTTTTTAACTTCATTGCAAACCATTCTACAATTTCTGATGACGACAATAATGATGATAATATGATAATGATAATGATGATAATAATGATAATAAAAATGATTATGATAATAAAAGAATTATTTCTAACTAACAATTTTTTTATTTTATTTTTTTAAATTTTACCCTAAGTGTGGGGTAGTCCCTGGCTCTGACTTTGGCCCCCCTCTCTCCCAAAAGGAACTGCTCAGTCTTCAGGGAGTCCTTTAGCCCCACAAATAAATTTTCGTACTCCCCAGGGTCGGCCAGGGACTGGGCCGCCTTGGAATTTTTTTGAGCTAAATTTTCACGCCAAAGAGACACAATTCTAAAGAAAAAAATAGGAATATTTAAGAATACAGCGATTAAGTTTTATTCATTAAACGGTGCAAGAAGTAATAATTTAAGGCTTGAACTGTATCATTCACGTATCATAGACTCAATAAAGTCAGTTTTCATATGTTTGTGTCTTAATGTCACATCAGCACAAAAAAGGCTATTTAATGATCTCTTAAGATAATATGTCATATTATGGTGTATAGAAACCAGTGTTAAACGTTACATCAGCACAAATGTGTCAATTAAGTAACGTGTTGTTAACTTTGCGTATAGAAACCAAGTGATGAGTGAATGCTTGACTCTTAACGCAGTAAATAATTTTTATTTGGGAATGATGGGGGGGCAAGCGCGTATAAAACTATAACTTATAATTATTAACAAATGAAATAAAATCACAATTAAGGGGCATAAAAGTTTGACCAAAGATTAAATAACTACCCCAGTTAAGAGGGGAATATACCGGGGCACTTGACTGGGCATATATAACTTAATGGCATATAATACGTATATAATGTATTATATACAGGGCATATGCCATATAATGAAATTACACAGAGTCTATTATTTATAGATCTATATATTGTATGCCCAATTAATATAACAAATGGGACATAAAGTTAATATAACTAATGGGGCATGAAGTACCTGGATACTTGACTGGGCATATAAGTACGAGCAAAGAAGGCAGCCTCAGGCAGACGCCCTGTGTTTATAAGCAGCTGCAAGCATTCATCCAATCTGCAAATAAAAATATACAGATAACACGTGTGTAAATATAGCGTTATTAAATTGTAAGCAGAATTGTTCAACAATTAATTTTTCTGGTTTTTCCTGTTAAAACAGTTTCTGTAAATAATTGATCTGTCTGTCTGTCTGTCTGTTTGTCTGTCTGCTGGCATGTTTGTCTGTTAGTCCGTCTAAAGTATAAAAAGTACAAAAGTAATTTAAATAATAATATAAAGACAAAGAGAAAGAGAGACAGACAAAACAACAAACAGAGATGGAGCGACTAACAAAGACAGACAGATATATAAACAGAGAGACTGAAATTGACAGACAGACAGACAAAGCCCAAATATCAGTCCGCTTCCTTACAACAAATACAAATAAAAACAAAAGTAAATCAATAAAAAATTAAGCATGAAAAACTATTAAAATATGTTCTAAATCGTACAAAAAGTACAAATTCTACAAAAACTCGCGTACTTTCCCAGTACAAAGTAAGAAAGAAAAGCCACGTTGTTCTGCCCGCTCTTTTCCGCGGTTTCCCCCAACTTCTGTACCATTTCCCCATTCCCAGCGGAACTGGCTAACAACAGAAGTCCACCAAAGTCTTCAGCCTGGTGCAGACATTCTTGCGCTAGTCCAAACTCGCACTTAGATGTGGCCAACTCGGCGAGTTGTTTCCATTTCTGTTCCGCCTGGGGGGAATAAGCGGAAATTATTTGATGGAAAATATACCTATAAGGAAATCTAACTGTATGAAAACTATACGAGAATATATCGTGAGAATGTATAAGAAATATGATAGAAAATATAATAAAAGTATGACAAAAGTTGGGAATATATGGAAAATATACGGGAATAATATAAAATATATAAAAATATGTGAAAAATGGAATATATGGGAATGTGTGGAAATAATATTATATAAATAGGAATACGTGGGAATAGTGTGAAGTACATGGGAATATGTAGTAATAATATAATATAGGAATAATATGGTATATATGGAAATATATGAAAATGATATGGAATATATAAAAATAAATGGAAATAATATGGAATATATAGGAATATACGGAAATAATATTGAATATATATGGGAATGCAATATATTAGAATAAAGTTAAATTCTTACTTCAGCTTCTTTAGCTAGCTGATGCGCCACCTTGAGATCACCAAGTTGTATGGCCAACTCAAACTTGTGTTCAGCATCACATGTCACAGCCATAGCTTGTGACTTGAATCCCTGCAACCAATCAAATCAATCGTAAATAAATGACTTTAACAATCAAATCAATTGTAAAAATGAATCCCTTTATTAGACCGATCTAAGTTAACTATATTACTATTACCTTAACCATAAACCTTTAACTAAAAAATATAACCCTAACCCTCTAACTGTAACTCTAACCCTTCGACTTTAACCCAAATCCAATAACTCTAATCGCACCACTTTAACTCTAACCCTAATCCTAACTGTAACCCTACCACTAACCCTCTTAACCCTCTTAACCCTACTTTCAAACTCTAACCCTAACTTTAAACGTAAACTTCTAATTGTAATCGTAACCTTCTAAATCTAACCCTAAATTTCTAATTGTAACCATAACCCTAACTCTAACCCTAAACTTCTAATTGCAACCCTATCCCCAAGTCTAGCCCTAACCTCTAACCTTGTAATTCTAACCATAACCTTCTAATTGTAACCCTAACTATAATCCTACCATTAATCCTATTAACACTACTTTCAAGCAATAACCCTAACCCTAATAACCCTATTTCTAATCCTAACCCTAACCTGTTTTTCTAGGAAGTGAGCCACCCTAGTCCTCTGTTCTCTGGGCACGGTGGGCAGTACTTTGTCCGCAGTCTCAAAGTCTCGTCTCATCACAGCCGTCTGGTACTCAAGTACTGAGAGAAGGAGAGAGAAGGAGACAACATTCAGTTCTTTGTCTCCAAGATAGAGACGATTGTCTTTAGGGATGTAGCCGAGTAGATACATCACCCTGTGGATGTAGGTGTAAGAGTGTGATGATGAATGGTGATAAGTGTGATGATAGGTTATGAATGAATGATGATAGCGAATGAATGAGTGATGAATGACGATGATAAGTGATTAATGAGTGATGAATGATGATTTTAATATGATTATAAGTGATAAAAGTAGATGATAGTTGGTAATTGAAAAATTATGATTACATACTAACAAGTGATGATGATTACACAGACCTAATGCAACTTCAATATATTTCATAATTACAATAACGAATGAAAAGCTATGCCAATAAAACTCTTTTCCTGATGCAGCTTTCTAAACGATTCAAAAGAAAATAAAAATAAAAAATAAAACGCAGGGTGTACCTGTCTAAATGCGCCACTGTTACAATCTCCCCCCCCACGTAATAATTCAGTCTGTTCACCCCACTTGTGTAGATAAAACAATCCCCCACCCAGCACCCAGTCTTAACTGCCTCACCCGTCTCACCAATAACCTACAAGGTATAAAGTCACATCAGCACAAACACAAATCAGATAAGTAGATGCAGCTTAATCATCCTTTTTAACGTCACATCAGCACAAAAAGACTATTTACTGAAAGCAGCGGCAAATGAAGTCACATCAGCACAAAACAAAACTGTTTAATGAATGCAGACGTAAACATCTTTTTTAACATCACATCAGCACAAAAACACTACTAAGTGAATACGACTAAATTTGACTGCAACATTCATGTTGGTTAATGTCACATCAGCACAAAAGAGCTTATACCTCCTAATCTAGACATTCAGAAACCAAGTATATGCTTGGCACCGTTTAGTAACTGCTCTTCCTGCATTTGATTTTCATTAATAACATTATAACAAAATAAACTTATCCTAAACAGAACATTATCAACTCTGTTTTATATAATAAAGCCTTCCTACATATAATCATCTCTTTATTAACTCTTATTTTCACTGCATTACCTCTAATGTAGAAACAAATCCTCTTATTTCCTCTTACCTCAAAAGCTTCCTCTATTCCGTCCTCTGTCACTGCCTCTGTATTCTCTTTAGCTGCCTCTACTGCCTCTGATTTAAATCGAAGGATAAAGAACGACTCTTCAGTAGCGATACAGAGTAACTCACCACTCTCATTCCAAAATATCTGAATAAGAGAAAATATTATCTTGATTGACTGATTGATTAATTCATTATCTTGATTGACTGATTGATTCTTTAATCTTGATTAACTGATTGAGTGATTCAATATCTTGATTCACTGATTGAGTGATTCATTATCTTGATTGACTGATTAAATGATTTATTATCTGACTGACTGATTGAGTGACTAATTGATTGAATTATTATCTGACTAATTGATTGAGTGACATACTGATTAAATTGATTTACTGATTGATTGAATGATTGATTATCAGAGTGACTGATTCATTAACCGACTAATCGCTTGATTAACTGACTCCGTAAAAACAGGTTTTGCCAAAAGGTGCAACAAATCATACCATCTTTGGAGTGATTTCAATTCTACGAATCAGAGTAGTTGTGTCCCAGTCATAGAAGGCCAGCCCACTGACAGAACGAACACCCAATAGGAAGCCTCCGTAGATGCCTAAGGGAGAAGTCAAAATAATAGATGTCAAATAAAGAATCTTAATATGATGTTATTACTTGTTTCTTTATTTACACATTTCATTCAATTACTAATAGACCAGTCTAACCATCCATACATCCATCTCTCTATCCATCCATACACCCATTAATCCATCCATCCATCCATCCATCAATCCATCCATTCATCCATCTAACCAACCATCAATTCATCCATCCATCCACTGACAGACACATAGAAACAAACACTAGGAAACAAACATGCAAACAAAGAATCAAATCTACAAGAAGACAGACGGCAAGGCAAACACAAAAAAACACAGACAAACCGACAGGTAGATAGACAGACACACAAATCAACAAACAGACATAGGGACAGACAAAGACACAGACAGACAAACACACAAACAAACAGAGAGACAAAGAGACAGACACACAACCCTAATAGACACACAAACCAACAGACAAACACACAGACAGAGATAACCACACAGAGAGAGACAAACACACAGACAGAGATAACCACACAGATAGAGAGACAAGCACACAGACAGAAATAAACACACAGATACAGAGACAAGCACACAGACATACCTTCAGCTCCAAAGTCTGGTTTAAACGACTTCTGTTCTTTAAAGTTTTTAAATATCTGTACGACATTGCTAGCCTCCCTGATAGCGTACTGTGACGAGTCATGTGACCAGACAAACTCCTGCGCCTGACCAAACGACTTGTTACGCAGAGCCATAGCGGTGTAGATGATAAACTCTCCATCACCGCACACCACAACAAACCTACAACGTCACATCAGAACAGATAGAGAGTATATAAATGAAGGTTAAGAGGGGTGAAGATGGTTATTAGTTTATTTTATAACGTCACATCAGCACAAATATAGAGTTTTATTCTATATCTTGAAAAAGATAAAGTTTAAGAGAGACACAGCTAGTTTATTTCATAACGTCACATCAGCACAGAAGCATTGTCATTAGGTATCAATTTTGTTAGTTTGGAAGTTAACGTTACATCAGCACAAAAAGACTGTTATGACTAATAACCAACTAATAACCGACCAACCAGACAAACAAGTCAAGCAACAAATCAAACAACTAACCGATCAAAAACACCACCAAATAAACAGACAAACAACCTAACAAACAAAAAATAACACAACCAAATAAACAACCAACCAAACAACCACATATCCAAACAACCAATCAAACAACCAGACAAACAACCAGACAAACAACCAAACCACCAGAAATCAAGCGCACAAACCTTCCGTTAGGATTATGAGCAATGTTCTGTGGGTAGACCTCACAGCTGCCCATATCCTTGACGGCTAGAGCCAGCCTCTCTCCGTCCTTCATCTCTTGGTCTGGGGACAAGGCCTTGATGTTTGCCTGCTGGATCTCTGAGTGCTTCGCCCAGATGATCTTACCACTGGAGTCCATAGACATCGCTGGCTCCTCACGCCCTAACTGTAGTGGGATATGAAGAAAAAAATATAGGATGCCTCAACTGTAGTGGGATCAGGAGAAAAAATTCTAGGAATATTGCGCCTTAACTGTAGTGGTATATGGAGAAAAAAAGATGGGAATTATAATATTGTGCGTCAACTGGAACGGGATATGGAGAAAAAATAATGAAAATTATAATATGATGCTTCCACTATAGTGTATAATAGCAAAAAATGCTCGATTTGAGACTGAAAAGTAGCGGAATATGGAGAAAAAATGATGAAAATTATAATATGATGGCTCAACTGTAGTGAAATATAAAGATAAACGATAACAATTACAATATCAAGTCTCAAATGTATTGGAATATAAAAAAATTATAAAAACTACTTTTAGCTCATGACATTACATTTACCCACATTGCTTTGGTCGATTACAATGACATTAGGGTTAGGATTAAGGATAGTATCAGGGGTTAGAGATAGGATTAAGAAAATTAACTCGAATAAATGCAATAAAGACATAAAGTAATAAAGTAAAGTAGATAATAATGATTAGACCTTAATCATAATGCTCCCTTCATCATATCCCAGAGCCACATTATTGGATCCTTTGAGACAAGATATGGACCAAACGCGTTCTAGTCCATAGTTGAGAGTACTCTCTAGACGATAAGTATTCGCATGCCATATACGAACAGTACCTGAGACAGACAGACAGATACACAGATACAGAGACAGCAGAGAGAAAAATAGATCGACAGACTAGAGAGATAAATAAATAAACATAAAGGTAGATAGGCAGATAGACAAAGATAGACAAAGGGAAGCAAACAGCTATGCAAGAGAGAACATTCTTTGTCTATCTGTTTTACAGAGAGACAAACAAATAAATAGAGAGACAGATAGATAGTGTGACTGACAGACATACAGATATATAAATCTGCATTATTCAGTTGTCATTATCTCTGTATATTTATATAAAAAATATACTCTTTAGACAAACAAACAAATAATTAAACAAACAAAGAAACTATTATACAAATAAACAAATAAATATATAAACAAACAAATAAACTGTCAATAAGCAAACAAACAGACAGACAGACACATAAACAGGCACACAGACAAACAGACACACAGATGAAGATATGAAGAACAACCATCTTCAGATCCAGTCATAATGATGGGCAGCTCAGGATGAAATGCCACGCAAGAAATGTTCTGTGCATGACCTTCTAGAGTCTGTACGCATGTCTTATTCTAGTCACATAAAACAACAACTACTTCATTTGCTGCACGCTTTAGTAATCAAAATTAGTAAAAAACTACAACAACAATATGATTGCTTTAGACTTGGATTTGAACCCACATAAATGTAAAGAATAATTATGTTTGGAGCAGTCACTATTAGGTAGCTGTCTGATGGCATCTGACAGACAGCCAGAAAGACAGATATGGCCTGTCTATTCCTCGGACTGTCTGCATCAGGTTGCCGGCAGCAGGTATCCGACAGACATTTAAGTCACATCAGCACTATAATAAAGACAAAGAACTATCTAAATAATGACCTGATAGTCCCATATCTTAACAAGCCTATCATCTGCTCCAGATATCAGATAAGGTTTATCTCCCGCGTGATAATAGTCCACACAGTTGACTCCCTTCTCGTGTCCCTCTAGGGTAAAGTTAGGAGAACTAGAGCCTAGATTCCATACCTTAGTAATACAGCAAACAAACGCTCAAAACATATTGTAAAATAGAGCTTAAAATATAGCAATAAAAACTTAAAACAGAGCGTAAAAACATATAAATACAACAAAAAGGTTATGTATAAAACAAATAGCTTATTTATACAGCAAATAGTTTATAAATACAGCAACATATATAATAATCATTATTAATATTACTTTATTATTATTATTACTAATACTATTTAATATAAACAACAGATAAAGGCAGACAGATAAACAATTAAGATTTAAAAAGTACATTTCTAAACCTTAAACATTCTGTCTAGTCATCCAATGAAATAAACCATTACTAATATTCCTCCTATTATTACTTTTATTACTATTATTATTATTACTATTAATTACTCTACTTATTGTTTATTACTCCACAAAACTAGAGTAATTTTAGACCTTAATAGTTCTGTCTAAAGACCCGCTGGCAAAAGTGTTGTTATCTTTAGGATTGATGATGATCTGCATGACGTAGTGAGTGTGTCCCTCAAACACTTGGGTACACGTCCATTTCTTCTCCCAGTCCCAGAGCTTTATCAACATGTCGTCTGAGACGTCACATCAGCACAGAATAATTATTTAATCAACGAAACATCAGCACAAAACGGTTGTTTAATCAACGTCAAATTGACACAGAATGGTTATTTAATCAAAGTCACATCGGCACACAATAGTCATTTATTGAGTCGCATAGACACAAAACGATTATTTAATGAACAAGTGTGGTTATTACTTTACGTCACATCAGCACAAAAATTTAAAAAAATAAATAAATAGATAATAAAATTAATTTACTGACTGATTGATTAATTGATCAATTGATTGATAATTGATTCATTGACCTATTGATCAATCTGCTGATTAACTGAATCTTTAATTTATAAATTAACTTGTCTAATAACTAGCTAACGTACCACTACTAGTTAGTATAAAAGTTTGCGTTGGATGAATGGCAATGGATCTGAGATAATCTGAATGAGCTTCAAACTGATGCACTCTCTCCAGAGTGTTGTAATTATATACGCGTATATGCATATCATCCTGTAGTATACATACAAACAGGCATCGTTTATAACAAGTCCCGCCCCTATAGCCTGATAGATCTATGTCAATCTAGATTAATGTTATCTAATAGAACTTACTTAGGTGATTTATTTGCAGTTACTCCTTTAAAGTTAGGGTTAGAATTAGGGTTAGAATTAGAATTATGGTTAGAATTATGGTTAGTAGTTAATCATATATATTATCATTAATTATCTTGAAGTTTTATTTTCAATTTTATATTAAATAATGATGAATAAAACAATCAGTTTAAAATGATCAATTCCAATAGAAATGCAACTCACAGATCCAGAGATTACCCAATTTTTTCTCGGCACAAATTTAGCCGCGCGCACGGGCAGATCACAAACCTCAAATGACTTGACAAGTTGCTGTAAAACAGACATAAACAACAATATAAGATAAACAACGAAATATAAAATAAGCAGAAAATAAACAATAAAAGATAAACAGAGCGATAATAATAAACAGAAAATAAATAATGAAGATAAACAAAGCACAAAAATAAACAAAAAATAAATGTTTTATGTTCAATTGTGACTCGCAGATCTATCACTTGCTGCACCCTTTAGTAAGACGCTTAATTCAACAGCTATCAGAGTCTCTGTACTTGGACTCTATCACTCGCTGCACCCTTTAGAAAGATGCTTAATTCAACAGCCATCAAAGTTTGAATAATTGTACTCCATGGCTTGCTACACCCTTTAGTACTTAATTATACATGCTCCCTGTCACAAACAACAATCTAGATCCAAAAAATATCACTCTCTACTTCACTAAACTAGCGCCATCTGGTGATTAAAACTAAACTAATCTCGAACCTGAGACTCATGATTCCAAATGTGTACATTTCCGTTGTACAAACTGACGAGCATCCAGGGTTCAGTGGGGTGCACATCTGTACACTTTACCCTATCTGACCTGGCTGACAACTTTCTCTTGATGTCTAATCTTAAAGGCTTTAAAAAACGAACAAGAAATATATGGACGTATATTTATATATTTATAAAGCGTAAGCAGCGAGGCATGTGTTCTAACAAGCCCCGCCCCTGTAATTTAGTAATGTTAACTTATATCATTACTCATAAGTAGATGTTATTTGAAAGCTCGAAATGCTGTCTGTTATGATTAGAGTTAGCATTTAAGTTAAATTTAGAAAAGGAAGATTGTTATTGGGGGTGGGGTTAGAATTAAAGTTTTTAGAATGAGTTATAATTAATGTATTCAATAAAATTAAAGGAAGGGGTTTGATAAAAACGAGACCAAGCCAAAGATATTTCTTTAAATTGCCCGAGTATTGTATTCAATAATCAACTTAAATTGTATTCAACTACCCATTTTATAACGTGCAAGCCATATGTAATTATTATATTTAATTAAACGAAATTCATTTTCAAACGGTCTCCTGACACGCATAAATGACGGCCCTGCTTAATAAAGACCCTATCGGCTCGTATCATAACCTACAATGAGATGCCATTTTAAACCCTAATTTATGGCTGGCTGGATCGCGTTTTATCCAGTACCGGAAGAATCTCCTAAACCGTAGCTTATAATTAAAGATTTAACAACTTCAAAAATCAAAAAATTTACAAAATTTTACGTTAATCTAAGAAATTATCGTTCAAATAAGACGCATTTTAAAAATAGGCAGAATTAGGTAAATTATATATTAAATAAATTAAATAAAAAAATAAAAAAAAGAACCCACCATGTTGGATCTTAAAGAACAAAAAATTTGATAAAATTATACGTGTCCACAGTGATGTGGCAAAACCTAGCGGAACATTAAATTTTAATTTTAAAAATATTGGATAAAAATCAAAATCAAAAAGTAATGTGATTTTTTATATCATGGCCAGAAGATTGAAGATTAAACTATTTTAAAAGTCAGATAAATGATAATAGATGCATCAAATTTTAATGAAGCAATTTTAATGACAATTGTTATAATGCGTAAAATTAGTTAATCGTATATCTAATTTGACCTTAGTTGTAAATAAAAGTGAAAATTAATTAACAGAGACAATGACGCTTAATTAATTTAACAATGAAAGCATCATTGCTTAATATTTAATAGTACAACATGCTAATCTTCTGTTATTTGATATAGCTGAAGCGCCTAACAATAAAACTGACAATGAGACGCTATTTATAGAATCGTTTCCATAATTTGACTTCAATAACTTTCACTCTGGTATTTCACATTGCTGTAAATACATTGAACACTCAAAAGGAGCTTGGTAAATTAAGATCGCCTAGTGCTGGTTAGTTAGTAACATATTTATTATTTTGTGAGTGTTAGGGTTAGTATTAGGTCAAGATTTATAAAGGGTTATGGTTAAAGATTGATTTAGATTTAGGGTTATCAGAACGTACTAATTATGTTTGAAGCTTCAACCTGGCTACAAAAAACATTCACTAGTAAATAGGCTTAACCAAGCTATATCATTTAAATTAAAGCTCATACAGTTACTACTCTAGTCTACTACATAGGCTATTATAGTAGTCAATAATATAATAGATGCTTTAATAATAGTAATAGTTATAATAAATGCTTTAATAATAATATAATAGATGCTTAATATCAAATTTGAGCTGCTATAGTTGCTATTATAGGCTACTACATCTAAAGTCGCTCACTATAGTAACTCGGCGACTATTGGCTAATTTCACTCCTAGCTGCTATAAGAGGAACCTTTTTGATCAAGATTCAAACTTTATGAACTCTTTAATTCTTATCTTTATATTTCACAATCTTTGTAATTAACTAATTAAACAAACCTAATTAAACAAACTGAGCCTAATTACTCGCAAATTAATTTTGAATTCTTGTTCAATAAATTTGAATTCTTGTTTGATTGAATTAGAAACTAAAAGGAATAGTCTTGTGTTATAAATTGACAGATAATAACTACAAATATAACAGAATATTAACAATGAGATATTATATAATATCTATATGACAACATTTAACAATGATATAAGTACAGATAATAATAATAATATATGACATAATTATAAACTGTTGTTTAATAATATATGACATAATTATAAACTGTTGTTTATACAGTTCACCGGGGTTGTTTACATACCGAGCTTATGTTCAATAGATATTTATTTATTGTGTATGCATATTCAAAGTTATTACAAATATCAAGTCAGCAGAAAGCAAGATCACGAAACAAGGCTATGTTTTTTGCAATGAGGAAGATCAGAAAATAAAATATGATAAACTGTAAGCTTGGGAGAAGGGTACATAGCGAGAAAGACGAGAGAATAAGATGATAAACCGTAAGCTTGGGAGAAGGGTACACCACTGAGGGAGACGAGAGAATAAGATGATAAACTGGAGGCTTGAAAGAAGGATACAACAGGAAGAAAGATTAGAGAATAAGGTAATAAGTTTGGGATAAAGCTTGGGAGAAGGGTACATTGGAAAGAAATATCAAAAATAGCAATGAACTACAGGCTTGGATGACGGGTACATAAGAAATAAACTGAAGATAAGGAATTGGATATTTTTAGTTGGACATTATAAACTGAAAAAGTAAAAATAAGACGATGGCAGTGCTGCTAATAACAGAAATGATGATACTGATGATGATAATGATGATACTGATGATGATAATAATGATGACATCATTCGACATATGCTTAAGTAACACATTTTATTAAATACTAAATATTCATATCTTTGTAAACAATATATATATAGATATATACAATAAATTACAACATTAAATGATAACAATAGCTATAGAATATTTAACGTATTATGTTTCATATACATAACTGTATACACATGTACACATTTTCTGCGTGTATATTTGTATGTTATAACTGTATACATATATACTGCGTGTATATTTGTATGTTATAATATACAATATAGTATAATGCCTCGTATATTTCAATTGATGTTTAGACGGATATTGCAAACAAAAAAGATTTCATTCAATGTTATTTTGTTTCCAAGTTTGGATCTCTTTTAAACCAATATAAAAAATTATAGTTAAAATAATTGTTAATATTAATAATAATAGTTAATAAAGTATTTATAATATACCCTGACAAAACTGTCTGGATTCAATTTGCTGGTCACAGTAAAACAGAGAATACAATATAATCTTAACTTTAACATGTAGATAAATAGATGATAAAATTTCTAACCCAATTCTAACCCGATGAAAATTCTGAAACACAAAATATTTCTAAACAAGGGAAGACATTGTAAGAAAAATATTTATATGTTTTAAACGGATTAAGCTTAGAATGAATATGAAAGAAATGTAATGTTGATATATAAGACAAAAGTTATGCTAATTAAGTAAATGGTATTTGTAGACTCCGATAACTACAGAAATAAGTTTCCTATTAAAGGGGGCAACAAGTAATAGCGAGTCCAAGTACAGAGGCTCTAATAGCTGCTTAAGTATCTTCCTAAAGGGTGCAACAAGATTCTCTAATTATACAGTGACTCGAATATATAACCCAATGATTCTAAGTTGGAGGCTCTAACCATATTGCTATCAGTTGAATGTGAACTGTATACTACAGCTTAATGATGATAATGATATAATACCATACATATATTTATAGGCTAATATTGTTTACGCGCATGAAATAAAACTTATATTATATGCATCACCGGGCAGCTTAAGGCATAATGAAACTGGCGAATCGGAGCATCCGTAACATAATTAAAGCAATAGAATCATCCATTAAATAAATGAATCGTCGAATTATATCTTCCGTTTCAAACGCTATATACACGAATTAAAATATATAACGAATAAGATTGTCCGTAATATAACGATCACCGGCCAATAGAATCAAAGGACACAAAACACGACGAATCAGAATATCCGATGCGTTTTGTACAAATCGGATTCTAAGTAATAAAATATATATTTCGCATTTATCGATAAATATAAAGCAGTGGTCTTAAAATAGTGGCCCGCAACAGGACAATAGTAAATATGCTGGCTAAAGAGCTCTTAAAAATAACATTACCCAAGCCCCTCTAACCTTTAAATTGCGGACTCCCCAGCCCTTCATAATGTAGCACTTGTAATAAAAAAGCTTGAGAGCAAAATAAGCATCTTTTTGGTTGTAATTTTTTTGGTTGGCACAAAATTCTGAGAAAGAAATATATTTCGTTTTGTCGCTGCGTGCTAAAAAATCAGCAATTTAATGTGACATCAGATATCTATTTTTGAAAGCACTCGATTAAATAATTACACACAGAGCTTTTAATGCAATTTTGCTCTGTCACATAAAATTTACAACAATTACAAATTAATCTTAATTTAATATAAAAATCACATTTAGAAGACCTTGTGGCAGTAGTAATGCTTTAAACATAAATAACTTTTTCCAGTAAAATTAAGATGTTTGGAAATATTCCTAAAGGGCATTAAGAAGGGTTAAATATAAGATATCCATTATATTTTAAATTTATTAACTTATATCACGTTAAGTTAACTCTCAGAGGCCCACTGGGCGATATATGGCACACACTGCATTAAAATCAAAAATGAATTCTTTTAAATGAATTTAGCTAAAGATTAAAGCTAAAATGTGGCATACAAAAATAAACAAAATTCATCAAAATTTCATTTCATAATTAATGTTCAAGGAAACCGTTTTCAAAACTTGTATCAAAAATATTCACAAAAGTAAACATCCCCTGTTAATTTTAAGTTTTTTCTATTATTGTTAAACTGGTCTTTATTTAGAACTACAGGTTTGCATTTTAAATAATCAAAATTTGAACAAAATTCCCATTTATCATAACCTACTAAAAATGCAAACAAATTCTTTCTTTAAACTTCATCTTAATTTTACAATTATACCTTATATCTCATGTCGACAATTATACCTTATATGGCCACAATTATACCTTATACTGTATCTTATATACCCCTATATGTAAATCAATATGCTTTATGCAGTGAATGATTTTAACATGACATCTAAGCATTGACATTCAAGACGCTCTTAAAATCATAAGTTGCACTAACCCTATAAAAACCCCACTCAATTATTTAAATTAAATCAACCCAATTATTTTAAAATCTCCATCTTGAGCTTCCAAAATATCATTAAGGTCACCTACAATGTGAGATACCATTATAATGAAGGTATAAAATCATAAAATTCCCATAATTAAAATATGGTACTAAACCATAATAAACTCTATCATAATATGGTATAAAACCATACAAAACCCTTATCATAATATGGTAAAGACCCAAAATAGTATAAATGAACTATATCAATCCATGATCCTATTACCATAAAACCAACCCAAACCCTGGTCATAACACGATATCATACCACAGCCAATCCTCCCTCTCCCTACACCCACAGTTGCAACCCTTCCAACTATGTTTCAGTCACCTCCTCCTCTGCCACCACAACCTTGCTACTTTGGACCAACCTCTCCCTAATGAACCCCTCCAACCCCGTATCATTCCCCACAATAGGATCACAGAACAGAGCCCTCAACATCGCGCAGTTGATTCCAAAAAGTGTGTGCAGGGTGAGAAGTAGGGTGATGTAGCGCTGCTTCTGGTTGGGATGTGAATGCTGAACAAGTTCCTGGAGGTCCTGACGCGCCTCTGAGTGGATGCGACTGATGGACTCTGATGTCTCAAGGACTCCGGCACCTAGAAATAATTTGTTAAAAAATTGTATTTTTTATAGATAAGGATAAGTGTAGTGACTTGATTATAGTATTGAATGAACTATGTATCAGATATTATGCATAGTTATATAACTAAGTATCATGTTCTATGTTCCTATGTATATTTAAGCATTTTACATAAAAAGTGCAGCAAGTTAAACTTAATGTCTGGTTTACTGTAGCATATGAAATCAATGATGTTTCAGACAAAGCTGTCAGTTTAAGCAAATTATTAAAGGGTGCAGCAAGTTACAGAAAGAGTGAGCTATTGTAGATTCGAATTTGGATCTGTTGCATCCAAATTCAGTGCTCTAACTACTTTTCTAATGAGCTATAACTTCATATTCCATATACTATTTAAAGTAAATATATAAGTATTTATCTTATATATACTAATATATACTATACATATCCCTACACATACACACATGTATATATTGTTATATATACTAATCAATACTAAATATATCTAATATTAAAACTGAACTAAATATTATAAAGAATCAATAAAATAAAGCAGCCTTAAACATTTTACATTGATTACCAGTCAAATTTATCTGCTGAAATATATAAAATAAAAATAATAAAGTCAATAAAAACAACAAGCATCTTCATTTCTCTGCACCATTCACTCTCTCACAAATAGATCTACAGTCTCTCAAACATTCAAAGAATCCTTTATTTCAAAAATCAATAACTCTTGATTACGTCACTCGGAGTCTTAAAGGTCAAGGTTAAGACTAAGTCACGTGATTGATCGATCAAGTTTGCGCGCGTGGAGATTTTTAATTTTTTTAGTTGAAATTTTCTATGACGTGCATTATAATCCAAAAAAAATTGTTACAATTTTTAAATTATGCTTGCATTAGAGATCGTTTCGCGACAATTGATCTAAAGACTTTTCGTCTAGGATACTTCGCCTAGCGACGTTTAGTCTACCGACATTTGATCTACCCTAACCCTAATATTGTAGGAGACCAAACGTCTGTATAATCATTTTAGTAGACGAAAAGTCTGTAGATCAATTGTCCTCATAGTATTTATACGATTGTTTGCAGTAACATCATAGAAATGATGCCTCTTTAATAAGATGAAATATCGCGCTGCCTCTACAATAAGACGACGCTTCTAGGCTAGCGCGGAGGCGGGCTATAAATAGCCCGTAGGCTAGACGGCTAGCGGGCTACTAGGCTGTAGTCTGGTAAACAACTCGAGATTCAAGGAATAAGACGCTAGTATCTAGTACAAGGTCACGTGGGGGGGGGCCTAGCTCGGTCGTCAATCCCGACACAGTACGGGCAGAATAAAGAATAGACAAATATATTTAATGTGAAGGTACATCAATCCAGACACAGTACGGGTTAGAATAAATAAAATACTATATAGTACAATGGTTTCTCGGTTAATCCTGACTAACTTAAGGCTATACGACTTAACTTCAAGGACAAACTATAGATCCAGACGCATATAAGGCTGAATGAAAAAATAGCGAATGACTACCGCAATCAATTGCAACACGGTTAAGGTTGAATAGGTAAAGAAGATTTATTAGTCCAGACCGAGTAGGGGTTTAAATATCAAGGCCATATTAATCAATCCAGACTGAGTTAAGGCAGGAGAACAAAGGTATTGTGTTGTATGAAGGCTGCAAGGCCATTTTATGTATAAATCCAGACAGAGTTAAGGCTACACAGTTTTATGTATTGTAACAATAGTAAGAATAATATGAGAGTATTATTGTTTTCTGTGATAGTATATGAAAAAATACTGAAAAGACAGACAGTAAGACAGACAGACAGTAAGACAGATAGAGAGAGGCAGACAGACATATAGACAAAGAGACAAAAAGAAGCAGACAGATAAAAATAGAAAAAGTCATGTAAACCTATAGACAAAGAGAAAGACAGTCACATAGTCATGTAAGCAGACAGACAGACAAACAGACAGAATATTACACAGATCGATATACTTAAAGTACAGAAACACTAGGTTCAGAATCGCTTAATAGACATAAAACTGTGCTACTTCATCATAACTTGGTGATCAGATGATTTAACAACATCATCATTCTTATCTCACACCCTACTACAGGGTATAAACTATATCATCTTTACACAACACATATACAGTGAGGTCTAGTTTGTTAACAAGCCCCGCCCATTTAATCATCAATCATCAGCCAATGTCTATCAATGATAATTAGTAGATGTTAATTAGAAGCTTTAACTGATGTCAAATCGTTAGGATTAGGGTTAGAATTAAAGTTCAGTATAAAGATTGTCAACTGACATTACTTAAAACCACATAAATTACACAATCTAAGGGCGTTGATCTTGATAAATAACAAGACCTAGCTTAGAAAAACGGGTGGAGCTTGTTAGGACACAAAGCCTCGCTACATAAACCAGATATCTAGTAAACATGATATTACTAGTAACTATCTTTTTCAAAAAGAGGAGGAGCTGGTTAAAACAACTGCCTCGCTAGAGTCCGAAGAGTTAACAGAGGCATGTTTATTATAGCATAGTTTATAAACTAGAGCAAACAAAACAAAGTATAAGACACAGGCCTTGTATCAAGCAAGTTTTAGTAGACCAACAAAACAATACTACAAGGCTACATCAGAATAATGTAGCAGTTTTTAGTAATAGATTCCAATAATAGACCTAAGAACAGAAGAATTGTGTGTCACACTTAGAATATTCCTGGAGCATTAGAACAAAATGTATTGGTGAAAGATTAGAACAAAATGTATTGGTGGAACATTAGCACAAAATGTATCACTAGAACATTAGAACAATGTATCAATGAAATATTACAACAACATTACAAACAAGCATCAAGAATAATTGATACCTTACTAAAGAGTGCCAGAAATGACTTACCTGTATGAAAGAGCGCTATCATCCTCATATAGAAGTACTCATTGGCACTGACACCTATCGTCTGACACTTACGAATAAACGCTTGCACCGCGTCAACAAATTGAGCCGTCGGTGCAACCATGGTAACCGTTCCCATACCGACCGTTCCAGCGGAGACAAACTCCGCGGAAATCGTCTCCGCGGAGACCGTCTCTGCGGCAACTACGCCGTTTTCTCTCACCGGGGTCACAGCGAACTGCAGATTCATTTCTGCCATATAAAGTAGGAGGAGCCTAGGGCATGAACCAACCAATAGCGTCGCTTGGTCCGCCCCCGGTAACCTTGTGAACTCTGGCAAAGAGGTCGCGAACTCTACGACCTTGTTTAACCTATCCGTGACCCTTGCAGCTATCGGCAACAGGTTCTTTTTGGCCAGCGCCACTCTTTGTCTCTTCGCTCCCATGGCAACGCACCCCTGCAGCCTAACTGTCTCACAGACTGACAGGGAATAGGACCGCCCCCGACTTAAGACAAACTTAAGCAATGAGGCCCCCTGGGGGTCCCCCGGGTCAACCCCTTCGTCAGGGGGTGAAGCCTCTGCCATGTCGTCCTGGTATGGAATACGAAGGGATGGTATGTCAGGACGGCTGTATGGCTTCTTACGACGGCTCCCTTGCTGTGATTGGTTGTGACGATGCTCTGCTTCGCTGCCATTAGTCGAGATTCTATCCAATCCCCCGCGAGCGTTCATTAACCGTAGTTTGATATTGGCTCGTTGGCTGGCTTCGGAGTGCGTGCGTAAAGTTGGCTGATTGACTTGGGTTGACCGAGGGGGCGACCCCGGCTGGCTTAGACTCCCCCCGGCTTGATGCGGGGTCACCTGGTCCGTCTCACTCCCTACCCCCACCACAAAAAGTCTCTTCAACTTCCCCCGTGTGTACTCCAACAAATCCGATTGACCGACACCGGTCAGCTGACTAGAATCTGATTGGCTATCGAAGCTCGCCAAACTGTCATGGCTAGACGTTCGACTGATATCCGAAACTCCACCTCCCACTCCTACCTTAGACCCGCCCACCCAACCAAAAGTTGAGCCCATCGATTGGCTACGCTGTCGGTAATCCCCGGGAATCAGGAATTCCCCGCTCGTGGAAATTCCAATCCGTCCGGAAAGATTCACTAAATCATCGAGTCCTTCGTATGACGTTCCAGAAAATCTGTTCTGGGTAACGTCATCACGCGATGAAGATTCCTCTGATGTCTGATCGCACTTAGAGAGGATCTTGAAGAGGATGTTATGTTCTGAGTGGCCATTGGGAGCCACGGTCGGCGGGACCCCGTGGGTGGAGTCAAAGGACCTCCAGGGGCGCTGTCTTGACGGAATATTATAGTTTAGAATGCTGGAAATTCTGAGGCCAATGTCCGCAGGCTTCGAGGGCTCAGGGGGCTCCTGAGACATGGGGCTCGACGGCTGCTGCCCGTGTTCCTGAAGGGGGGATCGAGGGTTGTAATCCGGATGATTTGCCATGATGGAGGATGCTTAATTGGAGCAAATTAGATGTTTATAATCCGTGTTGCATACTGAAGGCGTTTTGAATATCACAGAATAGGTTGATGTAAAGTGGTTGAATGAGTGATGAGTGATTGTCATAGCGTTGATGAGTTTAACTTGTTATAAAAGAAAGCGCTGCAAATTGATTTTCATTTAAATTTATGGTTCGGTAAAAAACTACTTCAGATCAATTTTAAACCCTAACCAAAAATTCTTAATTACATCCAAACCATAACCCTAATCCTTAATTTAACCCTAACCCTAATCACACCTTAACTTTGAACCGTAATGTAAACCTTAATCCTAATTTAATTAATCACTTTCTACCGAATTCGTCGTACACTATCATTTTAAATTCTTTTATTGGATCCAAGAAATTATTTATACCTTAAGAATATTTCAGAAATTATCTTATTTGTGTGGTAATTTCTGATATAATTAATTTTAATTTATTTAATTAAATAATTGATTTTATTTCTATTATACTTATTCCTTACATTATTTCTCACCATAATAATAACAGAAAAAAGGAAGTAAAATATGTTCATTTTTAATCAAGGCAGCCCCTTTCCTTTCAATGTTCGGGTAATAAAAAATGATTCCCTTCAATCATCCCCCCCCCTCATTTCCCCCCTCGCCTAATTTAAATATTTTTAATATTTTAAAAAACAATACCACTATCCACAACACAGACAAATATTTATAAAAACAACAAATATCAACAATACGATGATTCTCATTGGTGCGCATAATTAATGTTTACAATACAGGCACGATGATTTGCTGTAGTAAATAGTACGGCTGTTTCTATTGGACATATTTTGGTTTTAATTTGGCTTTAGCGATTGTTTTGCGCTGTTTATCAGCCGGCGAGCCCAGTGACTCCGCCCTAGCTTAGAGATAGCCACGCCCACATTATATAGGGCCTTGAAATAAATGAAGTCTTATTTCATCAGTGGTTTACAGATTAAAGTGTTAACATTTATATGTTTAAATAGTTTGTATTGTCATCTGTACTTTTATCCTAATTGCATTATAAAATTTGATCAATAGTGAAACTTTAATAAGATAGATATTGCTAATTTCAATCATTTATCAATTATTAAAAAACACATAAAATTGAGAAAGTATTATTTACACCGGTTCTTCCAGTACGAAATCCCAACTGGGTTTAGGTTAAAATGAAATTTTATCAAATTTCTTCCAATTGAAGTCCTAAATCCAAAAATATTGACATAGTATTGATCACATATATATCTTACTGTATATATATCTTATTCATATCTTTATATAATCAACGTTAAATTAAATCAATTCATTTTTATTGTGACCTTGATACGCCTGTACTATATCTGGAAATAGCACGTCAATCAAATAAAGTCGATCAGTTTTCATGAATAATGCAGTAGACTGGTGCCTTGGGGGAGAGTCATACAATGTTAGGCGACGGGGGAAAGAAGGGGGGGGGGGGTTACAAGCACGTTGATACCAATTAACTCTATGCTGGCGGCGTGTTGTTACCACGTGTAACTCTTTCTTTGTACGCACGCTTCGTCCTTGAGTTATATAAACAGCAATAACACTCAGACGTTTGGTCCTTCAAGGTCAGTATTCTCGTCAAATTTTATAAAATTAAACTGGGGGTCAAAATAATGTAATGTCTATATTATAAATGAAAGATATCAGTAGGTTTTGTAATTCTTTCAATGCGTTTAATTTCTAATTTATATTTAATTGTATCTTATATTTATAAACTATTTAACATTTAAATCAATGTAAGAGTATTGTATTTAGCTGTGGAGCAGTTAATTTTATTCAATTACGTTGCATTACAGTTAATTGCTTCATTTAATTATAATATGTACTTTACTATGTTTTATTGCATTTAGTTGTATAATACAATATTGTATTAGTATATTCTATTAATCCCACTTTTAATTAGATTTGAAATCTTACTTTTCTATATTGTTATATATTTAGATCCTTTTTCATTTTATTATCTTTGTATCTGAATTAAGTATAAAAATATATTTTAATTATATAATTGCATATATTTTGATTTAGAACTGTATTGTAATTACATTTAAAATCTACACTTACATTAGGAATAGGATTAATTGAAAATTGCGCAAAACAGCATTAGAATGTTAAATTCAGTATTTTTTATGAGCTATTTTATTTCTTAAATTTGTGAAGAAAGTAATATTTGTATATAATACAACACTTAATGAAATATTTCTCTACAAATCAATATATTTGCTAAACAAATATATTAATATTATTTTCATGTACAATTTTGAATGAAATTTAAATTAGGGGTAAAAGTATGTAAAATACCCCCTCGCCATGCTGTTTTGACCTTTTCATTTCATTCTGACGAACTATTGTATACTCTCGATCCAAAACAATTTTGTCTCGATAAAGACACAGTAAATTTTCTATTCGATGGCCAATCATAGCAGATTTTATATTCAAGCAGCCAATAGAAACGCCAATTGCACTAATGATTCGAAAGTTTTAGCCAGAGTTGTATTTTTTATACTAGTTTATTGTCGAGAGTAGCGCACGCGTCGCGTTATACAGTAATAATAATAACAACCTTGAAATTTACAAGTAGTCTACTTTCAAAATAAACTAAATTCCGCAAGAGCTCCACCAATAAGAATCAAGACTGTTCACTTGTCACACTTTTTCAACCAATGAAAATATTAACTATGTTAGATTTTCTTTGAAATATGTTTTGACTGAATTATATATTACTAGCTGCACTGCCCGGCGTTGCCCGGGCGGGGTACAGGCAAATAAATGTGTAAATAATGGGAATTGTAAACCT
>JAQIXG010000386.1:0-34188 GCA_034700105.1 Oconnorella tubifera
TGAGCAGGGCGAACGGGAGCGGTTGGTCAATTTTTACTATCGTTACTACACCCCCAGGCAGTACGCCTACCTCGGTGCAAAATTTCAGCCCACCAACTATTATGGGGCCAGAGCCAACCCCGAACAAACAAACAAACTTTCACAAATATATATATAGATTATAGTGATGGCATAAGTAGAATGATTCTGTGTTAATAATTGTAATCCTTGGCTCTGCTTATACAAGCCTACATTAATTTTATTGCTGTATTGTGACTATATTGTTTTGTTATCTTTAAAAAACTAATTGATAGTTATTTGTTTAATAAATTGCTGAATAATAATAATTTACTGAATATTTAACAATTAATGCTAAATTTTAAGTTTGAATTAGGTTAGATTTCGTTATATTTAATACGTTTAGTTTAGTTTATAGTAGGCCCCCTTTATATTCAATTGATAAGTCTAATAAATTAAGTTATTATATGTAACTTAAATGTGGTTTTTGTAAAGTAATTATTTATCAAAATATTTGTAGTCAATTTAGGATTGCAGAAAGAAAACACAAAGCAAAGATTCGGCATTTATTAAAAATTGAATAAGACAAGTTATTCAGTTGTAACTTGTTAACAACACCTAAAACTTATAAGACAAAATTTAATATACAAGCAATATTTTAATAAACTTTTATAATCAGTTTCAACAACATATCTAAAATTTGAATTTTAAATTTAAAAGCCGAGAATGATTTTAACAATTTTTAAAACTAAATTTCAGAGACATATGAGAAAATGAAATGACGAAATTGAGTATATATAACAATAACCGATAACCAAACATAAATAAATGACCTCAAAACTTAAAATTACATTTTAAATGAGCAACGTAAAACAGTAAATGCATCATAAATATTATTTAACATTAAATATAAAAATACATCGATAGACTCAGTGTTAAAAAAAGATTCCAACTTTTTAAGCTCAATAAATGCAGGATACCTTCGACAAGCAAAATGTTTGCAAAACATCAAAAACTGAGAAGTATTATAAAAATGTGTAGAAAATATAGTTAAAAGCAGCAGTTTATTTAGAAGATTAAAGGATGTAAAGGACTACATCTAATTAAAAATTAGAATAGTTACGAAAATGTCTTTTCTTCTTAAAATTACATCTTACGATTTCGTTACTAAAATCATCTAACATCAATTTAAAAGCAAATATCTATATACATGCTTAACAGCATATCATATATAAAAGTCACATAACAAACGTGTCAGAATAAAAGCAATTAACAGCGTAGCGGAAAAAATAAAAAATATATTGATATTCTATCGCAAAAGCCAAATTCGGAAATCATAGATCAGAGATGAGCACGCCTTGATTAATACGTCTCTGTGGAACACCTCCGTCTTCTTCAAAGACGCTATCTCTGAGCTGCCCATCCGTAGCATCTGAATAATGCACTCTTCTCGCTGGAACTGGTCTCGCGTTCAGTGTCATCGAATTCCGAATGTCCGGCACAAAGGTAACCTTCTGACTTGCCCGGGAATTCGTGTTGATCTGAGGAGACACTTGCGAGTTTTCAGCGCTCTGACTCGCTCGTAAAACGGTCATGAATTTCTCCAGATTCAACTCTCCTGAGATCTCAACCGGTTTGCTATCGGAAATATTTCCATGATTACTGGATCTGATGGAGGAAGGTGGAGAACTAGCGGAAGATCCGGCGTATTTTGATGTCACGCGTTTTTCCGCTTCAAGATTATCCAGAATCCCTGATGACTCGCTCGCTCGTATAACGTTGAGAAAATCGTTGAAGTTCATAAAGTCGCTTGGCGGGGCTTCTTTTACCTCGATGATCGGCGGTTGCTTCATCGCTTGCAAAAAGGGAGTTGGACTGAGAGTAGAACTTCTACGAGGTTCTATAAGAACCGGTGGTCCTTGGTCGGTCGTAAAACGGGGCACACTTGATTGTTCGGAAATTAGAGATGATCGATTCGAGTTTGTGGGTGACACGGCATTAACGCTCATTCTTTCGGAAGTCACGTGAGATTTCTTAACAATCGTTTCCGTTACAATAATAGGCGATTCCATTTCTTCTGAAATACTTCTACCGGACATCATTCTGTCTCCACCGGAGTAAGGCGTTTTACGAATAGGTACACGAGGTGGAACTTTACCTGATGATGTTCTGTTGACAGTGATGTCGCTGGATGACGTCGAAATCGGAGAATCGACTCTTGCCGAATCTGGGATGCGGTTTCCATTCAGATGGAGTAAATGCTGAGGATGATGCGGGGTATTAATTACTTCCGATGAGTGAGAGTTGCTGGGAATCTTAGAGCGGAGTTCCACTCCGGGTTTTGGAGTCGAATACGCGACAATATCCGGCATTCTTGTTTTTACATTGTTTTGTCCATAAATTGGTGAAACAACAGGAGAATAAACTTGACCACCGTATAACCCATTAGTTTGAATATCTCTTGTATTTTGTCCATTTTGTGTCGACGCTAAATTACCGCTAATTCGTTTCAAGCCAGGCGATGTGTTGCTATTATTTCTCACCGTTGTCAACACAGCGACTGGTGAACCAGGCATGTTCGGAGTTGAAGAATCAGTACATATAACATACTGGGGATTAACTTCACTCATCTGGGAATCACTTCGAGGCATATCCCCCCAATGACCACGAACTTGTACGTTTTCATTAGCATCAACTCGCCTTTGACTGGGCCTATACGCCTGGTGCATATCACCTCCCTCATAATCATAAGCAATCTCAACAGGATAAGCCACCTCATCATCATGACACAGCCCACAAGACCCAGTCATGTAATCCTTCTCCAACATCACTGTCCGATACCCGTACGTTTTCGGGTCACACTTCTTCGACGTAAAAAACCTCCAGTCTTTACTCCCAGAGCGTTTCATCAAACCAGGACACTTGAAGATCTCATCCAGTGCCCATTTTAGCTCTTTCTCGCCGAGTATTATCGAAATTATCTTCTGATCTTCGAGTGCCATCTCCGGTGTTCCACACACCACACCTCGGACTACTGCGTTACGGTCCATAAAACGATTGTTTGCCTTGAGGTACGCCATTGCGCAGTGCGCCGCGTGTTTAGCGAGAAGATCAACCTCAAGAGAACCGGACAACAAACCAATCTGATATTCAAACATTGCTGATAACTCAGAAGCGGCTTCCACAGCAAGACAAACAAAGAGTTCTTGCGCGAGGGAAACGCGTTCTTCGCGACTGGTTATGTTATCACGTTTTATATGCATCACGCCTTGGAACATCGGGACAGGAATGGTAAGACGATAGATTTCCGGTTTCCCGCTGTCAACGAGATCAAGGGGAAGTGTTTTGGATGTGAGGTACTCCCAGAGGGAAATATGGTGGGTGTCTGGGAGGGGACCAATTGCGATGGATAGGGCGGAAAGTTGAACGAAGTCTGAAAGTTGAGAGTAGAGATCGGAGAGGTGCTTCGTAAAGTTTGTTTCAAATTCGAGGAGTTTTCGTTTGATGGCGACGGCTTGTGATGTTGACATTACTGGAACATATGAAAAATTAAAATTAATACATATTAAAATACAGTAAATGTAATCATTTGTGTACTAAATGTAAACTTATTGCGTTTTTGTCATTTGATAAGAATTAATTGATAAAAATAGTGAGTCTTAAAGGTAAGTAATGAAAAATTCTCTTCACTAATGTTATTGTTTTAAAAATTGCTTGTACTTTGATTCACCTCTAAATACTTAACGTAATTGATTCTAAAGTTGATCAAAATTAGCACAGTTCAACTGCAGATTGTTTGAATCAAAAATCACAAAAAAACAATACAAGTCAAGATTCTAATATAAGAAATCTACCAGGAGTTGAAGGCATACTGTGTCCCTTGCCTTCAACCGTCGACGGGCGGTACCTCGGGTCCTCCCTCGTCAGCGTTGCTGCCCCTCCCTGGGGCCCGCTACTAGAGCTGGCTGTGCGGCCCATGTTGCGAGGCATCGTCCTTGACCTAGTAAACTGCCCAGGGTCGTCTTCTATGACTGAGGACTGAGCTCGCGAGAGGTTTCTAGCGCTACGACGATAAACCTGGAAATATTTTCAGGGAAATAATTTAAAAAGTAATTACATTCATTGTGTAATTTGTCCAATGCTATTTAGTTATTATAGAAGATCTAACTGGGTACTAAATGCTCTGACCATTAGGCAAACAACAACTTTTAAGCGGTATTTATGATCATGCCTTATTTTAACTATTTATCATGGATTGCATTTGGTATGTTGTCAATATGACAGATTGAATAAAATCGGCGAGTTCGTAGTGACAGGTCTCAGATTCGAGTCGTATATGAAAGCTTGCTACACCCTAGTTAATAACTTGCAAGTTACTTAATTTTAACAGCCACCAGAGACTGTACTATATACCAACTTATCAGATTCAAGTCATCATATCTTATGACTTGTCTTGCATTTGATAAGTTGATTAAGTCGTCTCAGTCATTGTAATTATTATTGTCTTTACGATGCAACATCATTAGCAAACAACTTACAATATCAAAGTATGCAAAACATCATTCTAAATACTACAGAAAAGGGTTGAATAAAACATATATTTGCTAGTAAACTTGACAAGACAGTAAAGTTAACTATCAAATATATGTACTAGTCTACCCTTTTATTTCAAGCACACTTGCGAACGTCTTGTTTAAAAAATCATTTTTCAAAGAAAATGTTCACATTTTTAATGAATTCAATGTTTTCTCGCTTCGTTGCATGCAATTAACATTTTCATTTATAATATACTTGTGAACCCCTACAGTAGTACATCAGGAGCAAAAAGACTCAAGTTTTTGCTATAACGATAGCGCATTAATAATATAAGAATAACATTATGAAAGTTCCTTTATTGCTCTAGGCGTTTTTGTAAATTCAATCAAACAACAAAGCTCTATGGTGAGCTAACAACCTAATAAAAACTAGTAGCATGATTTATATCTGAAAGCAGACAAGGTTAAATTTATCACTTAAAAGCCCAGGCTCAATTTTTCAACAACCGCTTTTATGATATAATCAGTACAATGAACTAGAATAATGTATTAACTGCACTATAAAATAATATAGCAAGGTTGTAAGCTGCTCGATTTGCAGGAAAAAATAGTCAAATGAAAAAGTTGGCAGCTTTAATCCGATGTGTAATTATAACAGGCTTTCTGAATGATAAATATACTCTTTACTGTTTCAAACATAGGACATTAAATTGGAATGTAAACAAGAAATCAAACTGCAGTTATTTTGACAAAGGTAGAGACTATTTAATCGATAAAGGAACCATCATGTATTATACAGGGCAATGATTATATTATATCTCTAAAATCTGTCCACATTCAATAGATAAATAAACAACAATAATATGCTAAGTAGTAATTGCCCATAATACGACTAAGCAATGCAATTAATTGCAAATTGATGTAACAATTTATTGGGATAAATCAAATTTATTGCAAAAAATTCAATTGGAGCTATTCATTACTTTAAAGACACCTAATTCACAATGTTACTTTTAGTTAGTAAATAAAATACTAACTAAAAGTTAGTTACTTTTAGTTAGTAAATAAATTACTAACTAAAAGTAACATTTCAATTAAAAATTTACATATTAGTAAGTCATCAAAAACATTCAATTGCAACTTTCTTGCTTCTTATTTTAAACCCGATTTATAAATAACCAAACAGCAATACAAACAAACAACATTAAAATAGCAAACATTCAAACCTTGATATCTATTTCCGGTTCCCCTGGGATCATCACGTGACGTTTTACATCACTCGATTCCGAAACTGATCTCACGATTTTAGCATTCGGATCTTTATTATCCGACCGGCCGTTTCGGTCGAGATCCGGGCACGAGAGGGCGTTCTTCCCCCGCGACCCCTTGGTGCTGCTCTTCCGTCGAGGAGAGCCCCCTCCATCGACGTCTCCACGAGCTGGGCTTGACTTGGTGTTACCCATGGTGAAGAGATGAAATCATGAAATTTAGGAAACAAGCTTGAAATCGAAAAGGAAATTTCTCTATCTTTCTAGAATAATACAAACACATAAAATGTATATTAATATTTTGACTTGAGAAATAGCTAAACGTCAATACCATTATATTAGATAAAGATAGAACAGCTTGCACTTAATGCTAATGTCACAGATGTTATAACTGTTTTCTACAAATGCGTGTTGTGCAAGCCTATATATTCGCAACGTATATTAGATAGATTTTTCTGTTTACAAATTCTAACAAAGAAAAATCAATACAGAAAAACTTATGACGTTCGATGTCACAATATGATACAATGCCCGATAATAAGTATAGTCAACATATTAAGTTAGCCTGGCGATTGTATGCTAGCAGAGTTTTTTCTAGCAGTACCATCAGTTGTTATAAACTTTTTAAAGCAACAGTCGAGTAAAAAAAGCAAGCTGCGAATAACTTAATTGTTGTGTAACTAATTACGCAGCTGCCGGAAATTAATCGTACTATGCAATTAAAAATTATGAATACAAAGTCTATTACTAGTCTATTATCTTTTAAAAAGCATCGCTGAAAAGTAGATATATTATAAAAACAATAGACAACGTACATCGTGTTAAAGTATGATTTTAAAAATACTCAAATTAAATTCAGTAAAATAATAAAGATATAAGTAAGAATGCGATTTCGAATTTTAATATTAACAGTGAACAATTTGAATAATAAAATTTAGTGTAGCCATAGTTGTTATTTTAATAATTAATTATTAAAATAAAAATAAATTTGTCAAATACTTTGACGAATATATAAAAACTGTATTTCTCTTATAAATATTATTGCAGTCATTAGCCAAATTTGAAGCTACTTTTTTACGATTTTAAAAATGACATAACGTGACCCTAGAGCCTATTATTCAAATTGAAAAAGATTGAAAAGAATGATTTTTATATGAATACATAAAATATTGCAGCTAGACGCACAGGCATGAGAAAGAAAAAATACAATTGATCAAAACATGTTTTGCTGTCATATACACCGTGCTAACTATAATAATTATTTTAATAACGTTGCATAAAGCATCCATTATTACTGATAGAATATTTATAAGACAGCTAGCTGTAATTTTATTTGACATTTCATATTCAAAAATCTATATCTAGGTATCTATATCGATATCCAGATATTATTATACAAATTGTGGTGTAATTGCTCCCTTAATTAATTTTTAAAGAAGCTTAGACAAAAGCTATAAAAACGATTGAAGGAAGTTACATCATTTTGTCTTTTATAAGTTTTAGTAAAACATCAATATAGAATGTAAAGAGACTTTACATGTTAAGAAATACCTCTATTAAGTTTAGCTTAACATTCTAGCAGTTTTATGCTTCACAAATGCAAAAAACACATCGTATTTTATACATACACAGTAATATACACTGCCAAATTTGAGCTCCCTTTTTCTTATTTCTTCTCATTTATCTTAACGCATGCTAAGATTTGTTTAGAATGAAATGTTTACAATGAAAGCATGCCTTTAGGTCAAACAGTACAAAACTATAACATGCTCGCAGGCTGTAAAATTAAAAGCCTATAGGATTTTTAACACAATCCAGAAAGAGCAAATTATAAGCAAATAGAGCAATGGATTTTATTACACTGTGAGATTAAGTTGTTCATTGATGATAATCCAAGAGTAAAGTACATTAGTACAAGTCAATAAATGATATCGTTAATAATAAAGGGCTGTACAATAGTTTTCTGGTTTGATATATTAAATTTATTATACCAGCACTTGAAGTCAGAATTAGTCTTTATTGTAGTTATAAATGATGCTTAGTTTATGAATTACTACAATATACATAAGATTAATAAAACAAATAAAATAAAAGCTTACAATTGTAAATGACAAATGTCAGTATTTTTCGTTTCTTACTAAAAATCAATCAATTAATAGATAACAAAGAAGATTCTTCACAAATATAATTAGAAAAACTACGCAGGCCTAACTAACTTTTGAAAGCACAGTTTTCGACATTAACAACAAGTTACTAATTGAAAATTGTAGCGTAAATTTTAATTATATCGAAAATTATATTGTAAAGGACTAGATCATTTCACTGTGAAATTAATAATTGTATAAATTTCAATTGCAATGCAACTGATATCAGCTTACAATAATCATGATTGGCTTATATCAGTAAAATATGGTTCAAATATTCAATTTCATATCAAATCTGTATTCGTTAATTTTTCCTAATAAGAAAATAACTATTAGATTACAAACGACTATTTAACAAAATGTAAAAAATCTCAATTTTGTCAACCCGTAATTAGAGCTACCACTAGTATTACAAGCGATAGACTTTGCTTAGAAAATTCCATAAGCTTTTGATATGCTAAATAACAAGATATCTCTGTTATATGATAACTTATTGCACCTTTTGAATAATGCCACTCTAAAATAAGTCAGTTTCCTTAGTAACTTTATACATTAAAAAATTCAATAATGAACCCTATTCATAACCCTATTCATAGCAACCCGCGGTCGTTCTGTATACGCCCCCCTTTGGTCGACAAATAATTCATTTTGCAAACGATTCAATGCCCACCAGTAACCGCATGCTGACCTATTGTGAATGTAGTTTATAGAAAAGATGAGGCATCTATTTCCTCTAGCATTTCCTCCTTTCAGTGTCAATACAATAGCCTTTATTTTTCGAATATTCTCATTGTGAGTAGTAATCAATACACGCATGTATGTGGTATAGAATCTATATTATTATATATTGTAATATAATAGCAGTTGCAATACAACATTGTGAATTGCAATCAATACACGCATGTATAATATGGTATATAATCTATTATTTATTATAATGTACGTAGCTCATATTTTATAAGAGCAGTTGAAATTCAGCAGCATTATACTGTAACTGATACATATATTTAACATATAGTATTTGTTTGAATAAAAATATTAACATTTCAACCAATTTATTCTGCCTCTCGGGAAGAGCACTAGTAGTCAAACATGTATATTTACGTTTTCCATAAAAATTTCGGTATTACCTATACATATTCATCGACTTTTAAATGAATAATTTACTAAACAAATCAAACAAGGTTGAATTATTGGGTTTAACATAAATCAGAAAACAAATAATTGCACTGCAATACATTCTGAATGATGCTATTTCGTTGTGGCTTAGTAGCCATTGTGTAATTCCAAATTTGACGAAAAATGTATTTTTAAAAAAAATAATATCAGTTTATTCAGTTGTTTTATTATTTAACAAAAACAAATCGCGAAACATATGAACCTATAGAAGACTGAATTTTGATAATAAATTGAACCAAATACTGATAATAATGAATATAGGTCACTTTTATATAACGCGAAAAGTTCACGACGTCGTGTTAACGCCTGATTTGGTGCCAAGTTCAACAACAAACAGCACAGTTTGATTAAAATAGCACAAAAGTAAAATCTGCTAGAAAAATCAAAAATAGTGTTACAAAACAAACGTTTAATTATAAACAGTTTGTTTGTATACGCTATAAATGGTACATTAAATTTACCAGAAGAAAATTTTACTTTAATTTGTTGATGTGTTTCACATTGTTGGAATACATTGAAAAAAGTTGATTTAATCTATGCTGCATCAACTTTTTGCAGCAGCCGTGTTATATAACACAAAAATAACAAATGAATTGGCGATTATTTATTTCATTAATGATTCATTGCTTAACGTATGTTAATTTGTATTCCTGATGTAGCTTATAATAACGGCCTATTAAAACTGGTTCATAGAAAAGAAATAGTAATACGCTACTTTAGTATTTGTCTATAATCTATTAACAGTTTATAAACATTAATCAAGTTACTGCGCATAATTGGTTGTCACACTATAATTAAAGGTTATTAAGTCAGACATATCCATTGCAATGCAATTACAACGATTGATAGATTATTTTTTTTTATAAAAATACAATGTTGGACGCATTTTTTTAGTACATTGTTACGAAACAATACAATGTTGTATTAATATGTAAAAACATTGTATTAATTACCTTAATACAATATTTCTTTAATATAAAAATGCATATACAATAGTTATTAGATATAAAGAGGCTCATTTGAAGATAATCTAAATTTTAGATCTCAATAATCCTATTGGTTACAATTTTAAAAATGTATGGGTGTATTTCGATTTAGCGAGAAGTTGTTAATCGCGCAGCCTTTTAAGCATAGAGATAATTAACCGATTTGTTAACTTGACACGAATCAAAAACCTGCATAATTTTATCCATCTATCTTTGCTCTTTCATATAAACTTGTGAATATGTGACGGATGTAAAAGATGAGAATTTACATGAAAATCTTATCAACAGGAAATAGTTAATTGACAAATACAACAATTCACACTGGCACTGTGATTCGTGTTTGACATTTTAATCAAGCGTTGTATAATCAAAGTTAATGTTGAAAGTAACTTGAAATGGCGTGAGAATTTAACAAGTTTATTTCTGTTAGTATTTACAGCAATTAAGAATGTGTATAATGAAAACTTTTGAATAGAATTCCTGGATTGTTTTTAACACAAAATATTGTTTAGAGATAATTAAATATTGTTTAGAGATTTAACTTTTAAAAACTGCAGCAATTAAAGCATTGACAATATCTTTTTATTCTTAATACTATTTCTCTTTCTATGCTATTCGCCGATTTAGTCTGATCACACGATCAGACTAAATCGGCGAATAGGATAGAAAGTTAAATAGTATTAAAAATAAAAAGATATTGTCAATGCTTTAATTGCTGCAGTTTTTAAAAGCTACAGTTTTATTTTTGAAAAATTGCTAGCACTAAATAACAATAATGTCAATAACAATAACAGTAATGCAAAATCACCCATCTATAACTATCTGTAATAAAAAGTTACTTATTAGACAATAATTGTAACCATAAAAAATTCAGTATAGTACCATGAAACTATTTATAATTTTAAATGAGTATAATAAAAGAATAATAAAGTCATCAAAATGTGCGATAGTATATATATATTACGCAATATCATTTATTCAATAAACTTGCAATTATGTCTCTGTAAATATTATATTATATTGCAAAAGTTTAATAATTAGTGTGAATACAAAAAACACTTAAACATACTTTAGCTATAATGTTACAACAATGATAATCTAGAGTCAGTACATTTATATTGTATACAATTGATACAACTGCATAGGATGCATTCGATCTACTGTTTTCAGAATAAGCGACAGGCAATTAACTAATTACATCAACAAACTTTGGCTGCTTTATAAAACTACAAGGGAGGTAGCATATTATAGGAGCTAAAATATCAACTGGAACAAGCAGGATACATCATTTTAAGTGGTTATAAATGTCTTAATTAAATGTACTTTTTAACATAAACAAAAGGCTATAGAATGTGCTACATTCAATTTGAGCTTCATTTGATTCATCTTTTTTGAATTACAATTCAAAGACCACTGCCTATATACTGTGATTTACTGTATTGATAATATTCATTATGATAACGCACCTAGACATGTAGAGAACAATTTAATTATTTGATATCAGTCTACAATTATAAAGTAATTGAAAAGCGCACAATTTACAGTTTTAATACGATGACTGATATTAACACTCAGCAATTAATGAGGCGTTAAGCTTTCATTCGCATTCAGCGATTATAGATCTTTCGCAATAATTATACCAGTATAAAATAATAAAGTAATAAATATAATAATATTACTTTAAAGAGGTTGATAGATATAATATATATGCTTATATGTAGAGCTATCATAGTTAAATTCAAAATACTTAACTTTGAAGTTAAAGTTACATATTTTGCCTAAAGTTTGTACAGTCCATGTTTTTGTAAAAACGTATATAAGTCTTATAAGATGAAGATTGTTTAAAATAAAACATTTCAATTTTATTTAAAATATATACCGGTATTATCAAAACTGATACAAATTGTATAGACCAATTGATGTAGAACGAGAAAATAGAATAAATTATGATTTCATTACAAATTACCTACCGCTATGAAAAAGTAGTTTCTCTCAAAATTGTTTTCAAATATTTTTCCCACTATCTAATTTTATAGAGACCTGCAGAATTAAAGTAGACAGCTTTTAGAGCAAAAGAAATCCACAACTTAAAGCTAAGATTAAAATAGTTTTTGTCCTTTACAGTTTTAAGACTTTCTCACTAGTTAAACGAGCTTAAAGTTGTTTTCAGATAATGCTATCGCAGATATTGTTTTACAAGATTTTGAGTCTGCGTATATACAAAGTAAATTTATCGCGAGAGTAATATCTAAATAGAATATGATTCAGAATATAGAATCATATTCTGAGACTCAAATATATGAAGTTATGAAAAAAATGAAAAATCAAAGTAAAATGCATCATTTAAATAGAATTAAGTAAGCTTTGATGACAGTCAAATGCCTTGAAACAATAAATGATGTAATAATATATATATGAAATTACTCAAAATCATGCGTATTAGTCAACATAGAGTTACAGTAAAAATGAAACGTTCACTGTTGTTTAAAATTAAATCGTAGGCAAGAGACATTCTGATAGAGCACTTGAAAAATGCAATAACTTATAGCGCATCATTATTACTTGTCGCTGTAACATATTTCATAATAATCTTAATACATTTCTCGTGCAATATGATACGAAATAAATGTAAGTAATTTAATGCAAATGAAAAGTTGCATTCCTTTACTAATTCTGGTTATTAACAAACACTATAATAGTATAATTATAATGACAAATAGTGACGTACATGCAAACAATTATGAGCAACAAGTTACGATTGTCATTAATTTACTAATAATAATTTTCAGTGATTCAGTTTCATAATCAAGAAGGAAGATGATATCAGAAACCTGTAGTAATTTACTAAACACTTAATCATTCTAATTTAGTTACGTAATCTAATAATAATTTCATAAACGAAACTTGGGTAAATTCAGTTTACAATTACAGTTTAAAATCACAAATTGTAAAAAATACAAACTATTCTTTATATTCTGTGCGCGTATTTAGCAGAAATCTTTCTGAAAGATAAATACTATAAACGCAATAAATCTTAAAACAATGTATAGAGAAAAATATAAAATGTGTCATTTGTTTATACAGTCCAAACTAAAGTCCTGCTGTAAGATAAATAATGAAATGTAACAGCTGGTGTTTTAGTGTTAAATGTTTTAGTCTGTTAAAGTAGAGCTTCGCTACTATAGATTAAAAAATTAAAAATAATACTGCAGATGTTGTATCATTTAATGGCTTCTATTTTATGTTTTCAGATATTTGCTTTCATTTAAAAAAAAGTTTATAAACAATTTATTTTTACAAAAAGGAACAAAAATTGATTCCAATTAACATTTGTGCATTGAAAAGTAAATCTACGTAAGATTATTAAGCAATATTTGGTATATTTAATAAATCTACGTAAGTAGTAAAATTTATACTGGATTTTACTTTAAATTAACGATGCGCATGTCTAACATTAAGTGTTTTGAACAACAGTTTGATAATACTTCAAATTTATTGCACAATAATAATTGCTACTAAAATGTTCGAATAGGTGATGATAACGGATCTATAAAAAATTAGACGACTGATTATATAGAATTGAGGCCCAGAAGCTTGAAAGACGCTATTTAATAATGACATATCTCATGACTAAACGCTTCGATGAATGTTATTTACGACATCATATGCAAAATTCAAAAAGAAAAAAAACTATACAAAACATTGTAAGCAAGTATGCAACAAAATATCGCAATGTAATATTACGATAGAATTTGTATAACGTTATTTTATGTTATCAAAAAACCGACTATAGTTATTTAACGGCATTGCATCGACTTTCAGTCACAAGTACAGTGTCATTAAACTTTAAATCAGTATATGAAAAAACATACGATGCATTAGATCAAATACACACTGGCACTGGTCTAAACGTGTTGCAAAACTAATTAAGCATTACAACTGTATTATCATACAATTCAATATCTTAGATGATTTTACCATTATCTTAACATTTAATCCATCATATCTAAACAACTAAATCATAAATGAATTTAAATGAATTTAAAGCCATGGAGCAGATTATGCATAAAAAGTGTTAACGCCATGATATTGCATAAACATTATTACACAAAATCGTGTGTATTTGTTGATGTATCTGTTGATGCTTTATAATGAATACATAATGAATTCATCCGTAACAAAACAGAATTTAACAATCCACTGCATAATTTCCCATAATTTCAGAGATGAACGCGGTAACAGATAATAACATACTCACTGATTAAAAGTTAATTATACAATACACAAATAGCCATTTAATTTATATACGATATTAACAAAGTCTTACCTTTGAAACTCAGTTTTCTAACAACTATATTTTAAAATTAATTTAATGCTATAAATATAGAGATTAATAGAACTATACTAAGCACGTACTATAATAAATCTGTACCTAATCACAATACTATAATCTTCATCAGTTTTACATTTACAATCGAACTAATATCCACACTTTTGAAACAAATCAAATTCTGAGCAAAAACATTTGGTTTTATTTTAACAGCCTACCTGCTGATCGTAATCACACAAAGAAAACTTAACACTATCGATAAATCCCTCAAGCAAAGCCTAGATACTATTGTCATCGCTTTTGTTTGTCAATAGAATAATCTGCAAAGGCAAAGCTTACCTGTGATAGCCAGTGAATCAGTCAAAGCTGCAGAGAGAAACAGACAAAACAGCTAACTGGCGAGATTTGTCACTGTGGGTAGCTCTGGGCAAATTGCAAAGCGTGATATTTGAATCTCTGGACACTTATTTATGGATAGTTATTAATAGATTTATAATGTTGAAGCTATTTTTAGATCTCAATGAACGTACATTGATTACAATTATAATAATGAAAAATTATTATAATCCAAAAGGAATTAATAATTGGTAATTAATAATTCAATCAAAACAGATAATGCGGTAAAGTTAGAACTTAAAACTATAAATCTTTTAATAACTATTTTATTAGTCTAGTCACTGGTTGTGTTGTCGTCAGATTCAAGTTTCTTTTACAACGGAGGTTGTTTAAACCGTCGGCAGTTTCAATTATCTGAGACGATAAAGCAAAGGCTGTAAACAATTCATTGAAGGTGGAGAGCTTGCTGTGTATGTAGTTGATTGTACATTTAACACAATTATAATTAATAGAGATTAACATTAGATTTTGTATGGGTAATAAGATTGAAAACATCAAAGTCAGTTTAGGAAAAATGTTTGATAAATGCCAATACAAAATTATGGTCAATTTTGCAGGTTTAATTTAATGATAATAATACCTATGTTTTATGAAACTATTTTTAAAATTTGTAACACAATACAATGCAATTATATAACGCAATGTCATAAATTTGAAGAAATTTTCATAATTCTTTAAATATCTGGCGATTTACAATCATGCAAGAATGTTACTATATTGTAAAATTCGAGATTTTAATTAGAATAATAACAAATAATTTTATTCATATCATTACGAAATTAAAACAATTAAAAGCATTATGATCGCACAATAATAATTTCATAGATTTCATTATCGAATAATAGGCTACCTGACATTTTTCTTAAAATTTCTCAAATAATTGTTGAGGTGTACAGTTACCCCTTCCCCTTTTGAAACTTAATTGAATAACTAGATAATATTGTTAATAAATTGCGTAGATCTATTTTGCTAGGACACCCCCCCACCCCCCACCGTCTAGTCAATAAAAATGACTCATGCGCAATTGACACGACTAAATATTGCTGAACTTAAAACTCTAGGCTGTTAACCTAAGTGGTACTATTGTTGTTTATTATTTTACTGAATTCTATTCATTGTTATACGACAAATCTAAACACAAATAAAATGTGATTGGATATAACAATTACCATTAAAATCAATAATGCGCATTGCACAATTGATGATAATTTAATAGATTAATGAATTAATGATTAATTTCATCGATTTTAAATCTCATCAATTTCATCTATTATTCAAACTGAAACAGTCAATCTTTACTCAAACACTTTGGTACATATCTACAGGGCTATGGAAGAGGGAGTACTTGCAAATATAGATCTAATTATTTATAATATTAGCAAGGCTTAATTATTAGTCAATATATTCATTTAAAAGGAGTGCACGGTTAACCGGTTAACTGTGAACCTGTAACAATTGTATAAGAACGAAAACTTTAAAAAGAAAACTAAATATAATATTTTTTATTTTATTTCTTTAACAGATTGAATATAACTTTAACTAAACTCTATAATGTCCAATATATTTTAAATTTACTACTAAATTATCAAACATAGTCATATATTCAAAATAATATAAAAAGCATTTCATTCAAGTAACTAAACTAATTTAACTAACTAAGCTAAAATCATTAAACTAAATAATATAAATAAATAAGAAGTAATAAGTTTAGATCTCTTTTTAAACTCTATTAACTTTGTAACCTGTACAGTTTTGAAGTGTCTACTTGACTTTGTCTCTATTGCCTAAAACACTCGAGTGCCTTTCAGCTTAAAACCTTTTATTTCAACAATTCATTTGTAATAAAGCTATAAGAACAAGTGATTTTTAATTCGTATAGCGAAAATAAGCAGGTTCAAGTTACAGTTTAGGCGGCCTATTGTAAAAAAAGGGAATGTATAGGCCTAGTTAACTTTAGTTAAAATAATGGACCTACTAGATGCTGATATCATTGCTATAAAATGTTAATTAACCTAATAAATCTATATTTCCAGCGAGTATAGTAAAATTAACTTAACTACTAATATCTTATTAACATTAGATCTCATATTTAATGAAAGCTTATAGCTCGGTTCTAGAGTTAGTATGTATAAAGTTAATGTATATAGAAATATGGTACAATCTTATGATTGCATCATACATTTATGATTGCATGATACAATCCACGATTATATGATCTGATTGTATCATACAATTATATGATATAGTCCATGTTTTACACAGAAAATCGAGTATTCTCATAGATTTATCATTGCAGCATTAACAATGGAATACGAAGAAATAATCGTCAACGAAACTGAGGAAACATTTGCCTGCTGTTTCTGTTCTTGGCAGTTCGTAAATGAACCCAACTCTGATGCTAAATCGCTGCCTTGTAAACATATCTTTTGTAGTTCATGTTTAATGAACTACTACAAGAAAAAACAAGCGCTTTCAACAATGCGCATTGCTGCCATACCTTGTCCGCAATGTAGAGTCTGCTCTGAAGTTCCTCAAGGAGGTGTTCAAGATTTTCCTTCCCCATTTCAACAAGCACAAACTGATATCATAGTGAACGAAGAAGTTACTGATTTGGATGATGATGCGGATGAATGTTTATCGGCTCAACTGTCGTCTAAATCGATCGAGGAACAGTCGAATCCTTGGTTTCAGAAAACAGAAGTGAACGTTGAATCTGGATTAGAAACTTCTGGTGATGTTATTCCTGACGTAATAACAATAGACATAGTTGAATCTGACGTAAGACAAAATAATATAAGTGATAATGTAGGTATTGATGCATTAGGAGTCAATGATAGAGAAACAATCAGTACAGTAGGCGATAGTCATCTAATGGTTAATGATAATATAATTAGCAATGTTGATCTACCAATATCTGGCTTTGTTCAAGAACGCTTCGTTTTCCCAGACTATAGTGATAACATTGATTGCAATGCGAATGAAAATGACAGTATTAAGCAGTGCAATGAACAAAGCATTGATCAGAACCCAATTAACAATACCACGTATCAAGACTCTACGTATAATGACAACATAAATGCAAACAGTAGTTCTAAACCCAGTGAAATAAATATAAAAAATGAATCCAGTATTTCGACAGAGAATAACATTCCAAACAAACAACGAAATAATTCAACATTCGAAAGAAATTCAAACAGTGATAGTAAATATCTTCGATGGCAAATCATCAAGGAAGACAGCGAGCAGCCAACAGCCATCTCCATCCTGTCCGATCAGGGGGATTCGGTCGTGGCCGAATACGGCCGCAACCACCTCGTTTATCTCGACAGTGCCGGCTGCCCCTTGTTCTCCCTCGATCACCTCAAACCCTTCAGCCTCGCGCTAACCCCATCGACCCAGATACTAGTCGGCGATCGTAGATCAAAATCTATCCAGTTTCTCGACAGAGAGGGAACGGAAATCGCCAGATGGGAGCCGGGTTGTTTTCCCTGGATCGGCGGAATTGGGTGCCTTCGAAATGGGAGCATAGTGGTTTACGACAGGAATCTAGCCAGGATCGGAATTTACTCGGACGCTGGAGTTAAAATCTTAACTTTTGGTTCGTACGGATCGGGAGACGAAGAACAAATCTGCATGGCGGATTTTTTAACGGTTGATAATAATGATAGAATTATAGTTTCGGATTCGGCGAATCATCGAGTTAAGATATTCGACCCCACGGGGGAATTACTGATAACTTTTGGGGGCAGGGGGACGGGTGATGGTAGGCTGAATTGGCCTAGAGGTATTTGTGTGGATGAGAGGAATAATATTATAGTGGCGGATTCTATGAATGAGAGAGTTTCGATGTTTGCGCCGAGTGGCAAGTTTTTGAGTCAGATATTGAGTGGTGTGGAGAGACCTTATGGATTGGCGTGCGGGGTCGGTGGGATGGTGGCTACAACGCATTTTACACGTATGGGGCTGTCACAATGTAGTATGTATTCGGATGCCTAGGTCTAGCATTTATCACAAATAAAATTATAAGTAAAATATCTAAAAATTATTATAAATGAAATTATAAGTGCAATATCTAAATGTAAGTTTGTGTTTAAATCTAAGTATTAAGCCTTTATTAAAGTTACAAAAGGTCTTTAAAGGTCTTTTAAACTAGATTTGAGTGATTGACTAAAATCATTTTAAAAGAAGTTAAAGTGTTTTTAATTTCACGGTAATGATAGTATTTGATTTAGAGTTGGTTGTAATTCAGTTGGGTTGTAATTCAGTATTGGTATTGGGTAATAAAACTTGCTGCACCCTTTAGTGAGAGTGTATATTTGGCTACGTCATTTACGTTTATTTAAGACTATTTAGGCTACTTCATTCCGTGACGTATATGAGTGAGGAAAGAACAAAAGTAAGATTAGAATATTATGATATCTGATTTATTTTTATATATATTTTAAGGTAGACGAGTTTATTTGAGAAAAGTTTAAAAGTTTGAGAAATAAAGAGAACACAATTTACACAGATTTATATTTAATGTTAAATAGTTCAATTAAGAAATCGTTTGTAATAATAATATTTCAAACTGTACTATAATTAACTTTATACTGTACCATGAACTGCATTTTAAACGATAAACATTTTGACATTAGATTTTAGATTCAAAATATGAAAATATTTTATATTAATATATATTAGAGCAAAAAAGTACACTGAATTTATAATTAAATTACATTATAATATAAAATTTAATGCCCTGAAATAAGTTATTAATTAATTAATTATTGATGATTAATCACTGTTACTTTCAAAGGAATAATATTATTAAAACTGTGTGTTATAATTTGAATGCATCGTCATAAGATATCTTTTTACAGAGTATTATTATTCTAACAGTTACTCGACAAAATTTATTCTTAACTTTCACATTATAAGTCAATAGTACAATAGTTTCATATAACGTATTATAGTTTATTGTTGTAAACATATCTGCCAAATAATCATTTTACTAAAGGGTGCAGCAAGTTTATGAGTCATATTACTTGAACTCGAGACCTTTTGGTTCTGAATCCGGAGCCCCAACCACTTCGCAAACAATTAGTATAATCTATGATAAACCAATTTCAGAAATGTTTAGGATGGTTCTAGGACGTTTCGTCAAAGGACGATTCGTCAATGGACTGTTCGCCAATGATTATTCTTATAACGAACGATTCTTATAACCCCTAATCCTAACCATAACCCTAACCTTAACCCTTAACTAATAGTCCCTTGATGAACAGTCCGTTGACGAATCGTCTTTTGACGAAACATCCGCATACCATTCAGGATACTTGGTTATAAATACAAAAATAACTAGATGTATTTCGTACAAATCTATTTTCTTTTAGCACAGCTGTTTGTTATGAAGATGTTTTCTAAATTTACATCACAAACATATTACTATTTACCACTGTAAACGATTACATCACAATATTACAATGACATATTATTTAGACATAACATTATAACACTGTAATAACATTATCACACAAAAGCATTGTTTACAGCATTATTAATATTGACACAACCGCTTCAGCAACTGACACATCTGGTATTATAATACAAACTGCTTTTATTGTAATAATTTTGACCGTATTTACAATTGGGCTGTGATCGTTATAAATGGTTAATTTCAACGATTTATATTACAGAATATGTACAGTATAATACAGTTAAAAGTATTGCGACTTAGTTTTTAACAGACAAGAAAAGAAAATAAGAAAAAAATTATGAAAACTGTTGCTAGTGTCAACATTGCAAAAAATAATCTCATTAAACTTGGTATATTATTCGATTAAATTGAGTGGTACGTTTAAAGCTTTATATTTTTACAATAGTTTTTAGCAGAGATTCACAATATAACTGAATTAGATACAAAAAAGAGTCGAGTCTTAATCACCTTAACTGATTTGAGTGCGATTTATAAGAAAAAACGATTTACAATGATAAAAAAGACACCTAAACGAGTTGAAAGTTCGACTGATTTACAATATAAATAGCTTTCAATATTGTCTAGAAAAAATACAATTAGTGACTATTTAAATTAATCGAAACAAATACCTTAACATCAAAATGCAACTAGATTGTTACCACTGTTACATTAAGAAAATGAGAATAACAGATATTAACATAATATACAAACGATATATTAAAACATTAATGTGTTACACAAAAATAATATTTATAAATATTTAATATCGTAATACTATGTATTAATAGAAATGAATTATCCTTACAATTTGTGTATTTAATTTATTTATGGCTCGACGTCATATCAGCACAAAAACACAATTTTTACTGGTACTGCAGTCTTGTCTCAAAATGTCACAATATCATTTCACTTTTTTTTGAAGAAGCTGATTTTCTGTACAAAAGTAATAAGATAGAAATATAAACAACTCTCATATAAAATCAAATATAAAATAGTCTTGTTTTTATTCTCTACCATTCTGCAGTTTATCGTATTATGCACCAAAAGATATAGCTTAAAAAGATATAAAACTAGGAAAAATATTGAAATATAATAAAACTTAAACGTTAATAAATAATGAGACTAATATCTTATATAGCTATCACTGACAGACGTACACAGCAAATGCAAAAAGCAAATACATTACAAGATTTTTAGTGTCCTCCAAAATATTTACAGATTATAAATGAAAGAAGCAGTATAAAGAAGTTGTTTGGAATATTATTCTCGCTGGAAATGCTGGATTCATTTTTAATAATCATTTTACTGGGTTTAGAATTACTGTTTTCATTTATGTTTTCATTATTTCTAGAGTCTTAATACGTGGTATCGTTAGATGGGTTCTGATCAGTGATTCCTTCATTGCATTGCTTAATACTGTCATTTTCATTCGCATTGTAATCAATGTTATCACTATAGTCTGGGAAAACGAAACGTTCAAATTGTGCTAAAAATGCCTCGTATTGTACATCTTGTTTTGTACTTAGAATGCCTCAGTTTGTACTCAAATAGACTGTTTTATAAAAAATAACAAATAATAATCAACAATATTTATCATCAATATCATGACTAGCAATACTAGCTTTTATCTCACATCAGAATATTGAACCACAATGCTAATAGTTGAGCTAACTATACCATGTTTCTTAATTGATACGCTACGTAAGTTTAGCCTAAATCAAGCCTGATGTATCATATATTAATATACAAAGACTTAATTAAACATGAAATGCGCAGCCAGTCAGTGAAATATTCGAGACACACAGAATTCAAACCCAAAACCTCGAGTTCTAAATCTAGCTTGCTAACCATCTCTCTCCTCTTCAACAACCAACACAGAGACTCTGCTAGTTGTCTAATTACCTCGCTAAAGGGTGCAACAAGTGAAAGATCATAGAAAAACTCAAATACATCACCCTAAAGAATACCATCATAACAAAAAACTCTCCAATATTTGAAAACTAACAAATATCAAAGAAACAATTTTAACCACTAGCTGCAGTAATATTGCTGCAATCCCCCGGCATTAGAAGGTTGTAACGTCCTGCTACCCCCATCAGTCTGGTAATATTCCTTTGCGCAATGATGCTGACCACCGGTCGACCCAGGTCGACCCAAAGACCCAGTCACCCGACTCATTTGCGACGTCATCCGACCCCCAGACAAAACCTGAGGATGTACCGAACAAATTCTTTCATTTTGGGCTATAAAATCCCCCCCGTTATAACCACTCTGATGGGTATAACCACTGGAAATACCCATTAAAGGGGGCGGAGGAAATCCCCCATTTGTGTTTTGTGATACTTCTTTTACGGTTTTTGTTCCGTTGGATAATGATTCCGGGTAATTTTGCGCGTCATGGGAAATTGGAATTTCGTTCATTGCGGTAATTCCAGAAGTACGGGAATTCCGTTCATTTAGCGTTAAATCGCAGTGGGTAGATTTAACAACCAGTCCGTTTGGTATCTGATTCGGCAGCGTCGAGGGTACGCTAATACGATTCACCGCAACATTTAGCTGTCCATTTAACGATCTATTTATAGTCGCTGTAGTTTTAGGGTATTGTTCTAATTCTTGATTATTCGCCAGCTGCTGGTGATTATGCTGATGCAGCAGCGGTTGCTGGGCCGGCAGCTGTTGTGTCCTATTCTGGTAGTTAGCGTGCTGCGGGCAAGCTGCTCTGTGTAGAGAATCCAACCTATTGAAACTCAGCATTTCAACGTCTTCTTCCCCTCCCGACCTATCATAGCCCGCGATTGAGCTGGAGCTATCCGGGGTGCGCCAGGCTGTGTTGGTAGTCATCAGGGAGGTTAAAGGTCGGTCGACTGCCTCGCTGGACCCCTGGCCTGCCTGGTGCTTGGTGCCGCGAAGGCGACGAGAGGAGGCGGCGGCCGAGGGGGAGTAGGAGGAGGAGGGGCGACAGGTTAGATGGATGACGATACCTAGAAGGACGGAGATGATACCGATGCAGAGACTTAGGACTGAGTAAAGGATGACTTTCTCTCTGTTTTCTGAATGCAATGAAAATAATAAAGCTTAGTTCAATGAGTACAAGTTTTACAAGGTTTAGTTTAATTACAAGTTTTACAAGGTTTATGTTTTACAAGTAACCTTTTACAAGTTTTACTTGTAAAAGGTTATAAGGTTTATGAGGGTTAGTTAAATTTGTCAAAGTTCATAAGGTTTACAAGGTTTAGTTCAACTTGCAAAAGTTACGTTTGTTTCAATTATTGTTTTATTGCTAATGAAAGAAGTGTGAATTTATTAAGTAAAAGGTATAGTTTATGAGTTTAGGATTACGAGCTAGACTGCATATAGCCTAAGGTATAGGATACAATGTTAATTGCAAGATTAAATTACAGACTATTTCTACATATAGAACACATACGTCTAATATGATATAAGAATAAACTTTAAGTAAAAAGTTGTTATTTCTAGAAGAAATTAGAATTTGAAAATTAAGATTATAAATTAGATCACAAAAATGCAAAAAGTTAATAATAATAATAATAATGTTAAGTTAATAATAAAAAATGTAACCTGTTACAAATCGCACAGTCTCAATCCAGTCAGTGAGAAAATAGAAAGAAGCTGTGGTAGATTTTGCGTTACGAATTAATACAACTGCGGTGGGATTTGTAATACTTGTTGTCGTCAAATCTAAACGCGGGATAGAAACATTGTAACCAATCAAAATCAGTTTTTCATTTGAAATAATATAAGATTGAAGAGATTTACAGAATTGACATTAGGAGAATGTAATGAGTTTTAATATAAAGTAATATACTATAGTTATTTATGAAAATAGTTATAATATATCACTATAATATAGTTACTAATACTTGTACAATGTAGGCCTATATATATAATGCAGCGTTTATAAACATAAAAAACATATATATCAACTCTTGTTTTTATATACATATACGAAAGATCACGCTTCTAGAGTATGTACAAATTATCTAAATATACTAATTAATATTTTATTTCATTTCGAAGTACTCTTTCGTATTTACACATTTCAATTGCTTAATATGAAGAATATCACTTTTTATTTCTCAGAAAAGCCAGAAAAGTTCAACTGAAAACCTACAATTCTGCATTTATTTGTATTCAACTCAAATGAATAACAACTTCGGTCTATCTGAATGCCATACTCTCAGTACATTAAGTTTTTATAATATATAATAATACGCGAGGTCTAAATGACCAAATTCAACGACAGTTTTTACATGTATGAAACAACTGCAAGCGGTAAAGTCAATCAGCCAATCAAATCGCGCCTTATACACCATTAATGAAGTCATAACTTAGCATCACTATATTTACATTATGTGACCCAATACTGACTTCATTTTTCAATTTTTACCATTATTTTTGATGAATTAACAAGTTAGAACAACTAATTTTAGAACAAGTTAGAACAACTAACTTGTAAAAACTTTTAGTTTTTCTAATTACAGTAAACATAGTACTGCAATAATAATATTTTACCATGACTCTACAGAAAGGCCCAGACAAATCAGCTCAGACGTCTAATTAGGGTTTGGGGGGTTGGGAATATGATTCGGGTTAGGAATAAAGTTGGATTAGTGCTAGGGTTAGGGTTAAGATTTGGGTTAGTTAGAGTTATGGTTATTACATGAATTGACGGGGCCGTTTTGTCAGGTTAATGCATTCGGGGCCCAATTTGTTAGGTTAATGTATTTGAGGCTTTTTTGTTAAATTAATGTATTTAGGGCCGTTTTGTTGGGTTAATGTATTTAGGGCCGTTTTGTTAGGTTACTGTATTCGGGGCCGTTTTTTCAAGATACCATAATTTACAGTATAGCACAACAGCAACAAAATTTTATTTTAGAAATATTATAGCAACTTCTTACTAAAAACAAACTCTGAACGCGTTGAGACTAATCCAACATCACTACCACTCTGAAACCTGATTCCAGTTTCATCCACCTCTTCATCACCTTCTCGCCTTTCATCCAATATCCCTCGATTCATCACCCATCCATCATCCACACTCGAATCCGGATTATCTTCATTTCTGGGATAAGTTGATGATTTTATTGTGGATAAAGTTGAAGTTGAGATCGCAAACGCTGAATTTGCGCGGTTGATTCTTGTGTCTGAGGTACTGATGGACTTGGGCTGGGGATCCGGGATTTCTTCTGAAGTGTCGAGTTCACAAGATTCTTCTTCATAGATCCATCTGTTGGCTGATATTTCTCTGGCCACTGTTTTGGTAACTAAAAAATAATCATGACTTATTTCATGGCAGTACATTTGGCACATATAACATTTATGATATGCAACAGCTACAGTATTAATTGTAGTAATAAAATAAATAATTTGTAAAAATAAGCGTTTTTAATCACAAAAATAACAATTAATAAAAACGCTTCAATAAAGAAAAAGATCATATTAAGGCATTATTTAACAGAAAGTTTCCGTTATATTCAAATGGTAATCATCATAAACGCAATCAATGCCATAAAATTATATATCACCTTTATATGAAAATACAGTTGTATAATATCTTTTTATTTTATAATATCTGGAACAAATCGAAAAAATGAGCAAATAACACAGCCAATTTTTAGCGTATTTCTCAATGCTAACTAAATTTTGAATCATTTTCGACAATTTTAAGTCCAATACTAAATTTTGATTTTTGGGTCAAAACATTCGTCTCCCCGACGGGGAATTGAACCCCGGTCTCCCACGTGACAGGCGGGGATACTCACCACTATACTATCGAGGAATACACGATCAGCTTTGTCAACTATCAGTCGATCAGATACTTCACTGTCTTATCAGTGATCGATTGCTTCTTATTTTCAATGATTAAATTGTACTGAGTCACAGCAAATTAGCTATAGCCTGCTCTTTTGCAGCTGCTAGCTGCTGCAGGCTAATAGCTAACAGCTGCTAAAGGCTAACAGCCAGCAGTAGACTGATTAGCTTATAGGCTACTAGGGTCAACAGTTGCTGAAGATACTGCTGCACTGTGATCCAATTCATATTTTATTTCATTACATTAATGAAATAGTTAACAAGATGCCTAACTAGCTACAAAATCAATTTGTTTAACTAGAATCAAATGTCAAATTAAATGATAAATCAAAGAACTATTGTAAAAACTGTGTAGAAAAGAACATCAAAAGCTATGTGAACAAATTTAGTAATTTACTGCTAAAAGCATGCTTTTCATTTGTGTAATTATTTTGATTGCTTGTTAAACGCTTTTAGTTAAATTGATAAGCATCTATTATTATTATTATTATTATTATTTATTAGTTATGACAGTGTATTATGTCAAATAAAGGAAAAGGCTTAATAAATGAATAAACTTATATTATTAATAAACTTATATTCAACTAAAACTATTACCCACAAAAAAAACAAATCGTGACAAAAAAATTGATCATCTAATAATATTTACATTATTATAATTATTCGATTTTAAAATTTTGAATCCATTAGTTTCAATTATATTTTATTCTGTTTTAGCCTTTGTTTTTATCAATCTATATAATTTATTCTAAAAAATTAATATAAAAATAGCACAGTGGACATTGTACAGACTATAAATAATAACAAGTACTTTAACTTATAAAGTACTCTTCTTACCACAAGTATACACAGCCACTAGGTACTTGTTGCCGCGCGAAGTACACGGTGACCCAATTGTGCGGTCATCAGCAGTCAATGAGCAGCGTCGCTTTCCCTCGCACGGGCGCTTAATGACGTCACTAACACACGTCATCGGACAGTCTAAATACATAACAAAAAATATCTAAATAGATTTAAATTTAAACAGATTTAAATAATTTGTAAATTATATTATTGTTTCAATAGTGTTTTACACTATATAATACAAAATACATTTAATAATTAGATGTAGGAAAGAAAATTAAAGTCTAATATTTATTATTTTATTTCTATGATTCAAATTATCTTTAAGAAATTATAATTGATTACTAGCTATAGCATATAGCATGCAAATTAAGAAAGATCATTAAATGCTAATATCATTTAGAAATAATTTAAAACCGCATCTTGTAGTACATGTACATGACATCTAGCTAGATCTAAACTTAGCTTGCAATCTGTGATTATATTGCCAATAACACAACTTTAACTGTCAATTTAACTCAATTTGTCTCAGTAATTACTTATTTGAATTTGCATTGCGATTAGAAATTCCAGCCAAATAAAAGGGAGCGAATTATCATAATTGAGAATATATTTATTGATGGTGAAGCATAAATCGCTAAATTTACAACAATGACCTCGAATAGAAAGATTAGAAATGAAGCCAAATCTAGATATTTATCAAATTGCTTCGAGATTATTTCCCATTTGGAAAGACATAAAAGATCCACCACCAGAAGACATTTGAATAAAACATTTTTCTTTATTGCATCAAATATGTGGTAATAATAACTTAGATTAAAGCTATAAAAGTTGCATGTCAAATTTAATGTCAGTAAATTCAGGCCTTAAATACTAAAATGGGATCAAATATAACAAGCTAATATATTTCTTTCATTTGTATACAAAACTATTTATCCGTATACAAACCTAAACAAAATATACAATAAACATGTTGTAACTTTTTAATTTTTAACGTTTTAACGTTTGTCAACCGAATACTTATTTGGCCTACCTGTTCAAACTATTAACTTTCTGTATATTGTTTAAACTGTTTTTAACTGTTTTTGTACCGTCATTAAAATACGTTTGATTGATAATAAACAGTTGAGAAAAGAAATTTGAATAAATGAAAGTCGAATAAAACACAAAGCTGTTGATTATTTATGCATCATTAGTTAATGAAACCATGTATATATTTATACAGCAGATCACTATGAAAGTTAATCCAGCAGAAAGCAAAATAAATATTTTCCACACAATTTATACAGAAATCTAATTTCACGGCAGAACTGCTACACTTGTTATTTGTTCTTCATTAATCAAATCCAGACAAGAATACTCATAAGATTATACAGAGCAATCAACTAGGAAAAAATTTAAAATAGTTTTTCTTGTTTTAGAAATAGGACAAATATTTCATTCTTTTAATGTTTTTCGTTATTTCTTTTGGATATTAAATGTTACTGTTTGTGAAAAAATAGAGCCTCTGACTGTCCTAAAAAGCGACTTTTATACAATTATCATATCTAAGAGTACTTATTACAAGGGTATGCGGACATTTCGTCACAGGACGATTCGTCATCGGACTGTTCGTTAAGGATATTTGTTAGGTTTAGGGTTAGGTTTTGGGTTAGGGTTTAGGTTAGGGTTAGAGTTAGGGTAAGGGTTAGGGGTTATAAGAATCGTCCGTTATAAAAATAGTTTTTGACAAACAGTCCGTTGACGAATCGTCCTTTGACGAATTGTCCTAAAACCAATTACAAGAGTGCTACATTAGCTACAATAAATATTTAAAGCACCGAACTATTACCATAGTAAATATATAAACATATAGTAGATTTATGAACAGTAAAAATATCTACACTACATTACGTAGTTACATTATCTGCAATTACTATAATATGAAATTTCTAAGATAGAAACTGTAAAATTATCTCAGAAAGATATAAATGCAAATATAATTAAAAGTGAACTACATCACACCTGTGTCGGGACCAATGATAGCAGAACACATTGAGCTTGTTCTGCCAAACTCTGCTGATAGGATGGCTATGTGTTGAGCTTTAGGGCAGCGAAGCTCTAGTATTTCATCTTCACAAACTCCCATTCTATGAAATGTGCCTTAAAAACACCACAAAATAAACATTACTTAAAGTAGGGATACACTACGCATTTTGAAAAATTTTCTTTGCGAAAGTTTATTTGCGAAAGTTTAACGCTGTAGTGTATCGGCAAAAATTTGAAAAATTTTATTTGCGAAAGTTTATTTGCGAAAGTTCCACGCTGTAGTGTATCGTGGGTTTTAGCATACAATGTCAATCAATCAAATTAAATCAATTATACTATATATAAAGTTGTAAAAATTTGCAGTATAACTACAATTACCAAAATAGTAGCTGGCCTAATAGCAAAGCTATTTGAAAATAGGCATGATATTATTTCAGACTGAATTCTAGCAGTTTTTAGTAGCATTTGTAATCTGAATTAATAAGTAGTACATTAATAATATATTATTTTTATTACGTAAGACTAATTTATAACTGGGCAGCAATCTCATCTGAATAAATGGTATAACATAAATTATACCGTTTATTCCTAAATGTCTTTGCTAATTTATCAATGTTTGTAGTAATTGTGTAATATACTAAAAGAAATTCCAGCATAAAAAATCAGTTAAAATTCAGTATCTTTTCATCATGTGCTGTATTAAATAAATCGATGTATCGAAGCGAATAAATTTCATGTTTTAAATAAAGAATATCTATTTGAGTATCTGCAGTGTATTCTGTACTAATTAATCATTTGAACAAGAAACATATTCTATAGATAGAAAGCACATTTATTGCATAGTTGCAATAAGCTGTGAAATGTTGATGAAGATAATGAAAAATAATGAATATAGCAGACAACATCTGAAGCAACTAGTTGCATCTTAAAACTGACATTAAATTGTTTCGAACCACTGCGCATGAGCGGGCGTACAAGGTTGAATAAAAGCAGAAAATCAGAAAACTGGACAGAATTCGACGCACCATCAAACTAGTCTATTTCTACATCCGGTTTTCTAAAGGTGCCAATAATAAATCGACACTTCTCTCCCTAATCCAAAAAACTTCTCAAATACAACATGCTACTCATTTTATTTATTATCGGAAATCAATTCTATATTATCAAAAATTAAGATTTGGATCAGAAAAAAGTTTTATATTCTGGTCTTATAATATTAGCTAATCAATAAAATAATACAATAAAAAATAAATAATTTTTAATAAGAGCCACATGCGTGCAAAAAGTAACAAAATTTTGTATACGTTAAAATAATAGTAATATCATTACATAAAATGTATTAATAAAATACAGAAATCCATTATTAATAAAATACAGAGATCCAACTGAAAACCACTACAATACGGGAGGAGAGTGTGGTTTTAAATTTTTTCCTAGAAAAAGCTGATTATTTAGCCAAGTCTTGTTCGTCTAAATCTTAAGCAAGAACATCCCTCTAACATATAACAGTCTTGTGATAAACCGATACAGGCATCTTTCTTGCAGATAATTGCACTGAATGGTCAATGGTACATCGAGTGCTTGCTTTGCAATAACATTGCTGATACGCACACTTCAGTTTCTATAAGCAGATTCTCTTCGCTGCATATAATTCAGACAGACAGATAGATAGACTTGCACACAGATGGACAAACAGAGATATAAATAGACGGGCAGAGAGATGGACAGACAGACAGATAGATAGCAGAAGAAGCAACTAAGAGAAGTACCTAGAAATGCTAAATGATCTAAACTTAGAAATGTTGTATAAAGGCATAATCTGCAATAATACATTAAAAAAGCAAAAATGTAAATTACCTCTTTTTATAACTTATTTTAACTAAAAACAGAACTTAGAAAGTACATTCAGATAATTTTATAATGAAAAAAATCATTACTAGATCATTTCAGGCTGTTAAATATATTTTTCACTGCAAGTCAAAACTACAGTGGCTAATTATTTTTTGTTAAATGAATTTAATACTAAAATGAATTTTCATGTAACAATTTTATAATTAGACAATATACTATACATTTAAAACTGTGACTTTTATTGTTGCAATTAAGCAACAGGAAATTGTCGCAACATTCAATAATCACAATGTACATTTAAACAATTTCTTGTGTAAATTCTACTTGAAAAAGTTCAGTATAGTTAAAATACATCATTTATAAAGAAAAAACTTGGAATTTTCTCAAAACATTAGAATTTTTCTCTGTCAGTATAATTAATATCTTTTTTTAATTTTGCAGTGTTCCAGTAGAGAAATAAAGCTTGATCCATTTACATTTTTCGAAAAGTAGCATTTAGTTGAGATCTTATTTTTTCATCAACATCATATTCATTCTTCATCTTTCATCAATTATTCAAGAAGGCATACATTTATTTATAAATCTCTGCAGACAGTTCTCGTTGTTAACTAAGCCACCTCCCTCCTACCTTACCTAAAATTCACTTTTTCAACTGGTTAAAAACATAAAATAATCTAAACCCTAACCCAACTCAAAATAGAAATCCTAAATCAAACTGTTTCAATGCAGCTGATGAATCTAATTAACATCTAAATAATATCTATTAAATTAACTAAATTACTGATTTGATTGACATATACTACTGGGCTAGCAGGGCGTAACTAGTTAAAAACAAGATCTAGATAGAGACGTTCTTATACATACTGGGTCGACACTTGAACGCGGCCTGGAGTTGAGTGGAGACACTCCTGCAAGCCCCTACGAGGGCAGCGGGGGAGTGAAGGGCCGCGTGGGAGTGAAGAGAGGAGCCGGAGCCCACTCGACGACTGGATGATGGTCCGCATTCGTACAATATCAACTGAAATTTAATAAAATATCATTAAAACTCAAGTTTAGATTATAGTAATATGAAAAATATTAATTTGAGCAGATAATTTAATATTGAAATTAATACTCAAATATTGTTTTATATATAATTATTTTATATATAATATGAAAATAACCTATGAAATAATCTTACTTCATGTATACTAGTATATTTCAATTTCATATATACTAAAATACTAATATAGTATATTTGAAGTTGAAACAGAAGTTTTAATCACTACGCATTTAATAAATGAAATCACGTTTAAATATGTAGTATATTAATTTTGCAGTAAGCCTATATATTTGCAGTATAAGTTACAACTGGAGATGTTTGAATGACTGTTTCTAGTTCACACCTTTTTTATTAGGAATAATTATTGTATAAATAAAGTGTTCTAATACTCAACTACATGTCTGAATTACAGTCTAAAACTCAACTATATGTCTGCATCACAGAATAGTTAGATGTACTTTTAAATATCAGAAAAGAGTAAAACTGATTACTTTATTATACAATTGAATAGAATACAACAAAGTATTATCAGTAAAAGAAATTTAAAATGAACTTTCAAACAGTGTAATAATATGAACAATCTAAATGAGATGCAATTAATTATACAGTCATCTGATTCAGTCGAATTGATTTCAAGCCAAGTCGTTTGTAACATAATAATGAATAACTTGTTAGCTCTTATAATAATAATATGAGAAGTAAATGTTAAATTAATCCAAATGCTTTCGTATATAACCAAATCGTATAATTTTGATAATCTAAAATCTGCACACAATAATTTCAAGGAATTGAAATTCAATAATATTATATTTAAGAGATGATAAAAACACTTTTAAACTCTAAATAATTAATATTTCTTTATCTTTTTTCTTTCATTTTCTGCAAAAAATTGAAATAACATTACGATGAAACATTATAGAAACATTTGATATTTTCTGTACGAAATAGCATATAAATTCAATTAATAATTTAAATTATTCATCAATACATAAATTCTATATAAAGAAATTTTAGTATAAAGAATAGTATCAGTATAAAGAAATATACTGATGATTTATAAGTTCATCAGTATATAAATTCATTTAACAATTAGTCATAACATAAACTCTTTTATGCAATATAAACTTTTATTATAGAACCAATATTTTAGGGATAAAATTTCCTTTCATTTTTGACGATATAAATAATACTGTTTCAATATTCAGCAGCTTTATTCTACTATGACGTATCGCCAATAACATATCGCCAAGTAATCAACAGCTTCATATGTTCGTCTGCCATTAATAACCGAGAGTAATAATAGTCACGACGCATTCAAATAATATGCAATAAAAATGATCAAATATGTCATTAGTTGATCATAATATAGTATCCCCTCTCTCCAATATATTATGTCAGGCAGTGTTGTTATTAACATGCTGCATGCTGGTCCATAATCAAAGAGAAATTATTATTATTTCGGGTGGGTTTTGCAGTAAAACTACTGCATGTTTTTATCATTACCAAAGATTCATAAAATTCATTCGATTACAATTTGATTGTCATTCAACAAAATTGTCAATTCAATAAATTTTCAATTAATGCGAAAATAACCATTATTATTTATAACATTATTATTATACATATTAATAATGGTTATTTTATTAAAATAAAATAACCATTGTTAATTATAACATATTATAACATTATAATTATAATATTAGTACGGTACTTTTTAAGGTGCAAGTCAGCTATATAATTATAATGTGAGAATTTTAACCATGGATCGTTTTATCACGAGTCCAACACTTTACTCATTTTAAAAACAAACTTCTATACGTGTTTCTGTACTCTCAAAAATATCTTTCAAATATCTTTATATCGTATAAAAACTACACATTACTTAAACAGTCAATAAAAAGAAGTTAATGACAATATTTAGACATCAATAATAAAATACCGTACAATAAAACAACTACAAATATAAAACTTCATAATAAAATATGTATACTAGTCACTTTACAAGCTATGGAGAAATATTGTTTGAAGAATTTCTACTAGAAATCAGAAAAAAGATAAATAGATCATAAAAAGAGCGATGTGAAGATAAACTGATAGACTGACTGCACTTGTAACCAGAGATTGAGATAAAAAGCAAACTATCAATCTATGGATTGATCCAGGCCATGTACACAAAGTGAATCTGATACAAATAACATTCTCTATTGAATAGATTAAGAAAGAACATTCTCTATTGAATAGATTAAGAAAGAACATTCTCTATTGAATAGATTAAGAAAGAACATTCTCTATTGAATAG